>BGNK01006786.1:21474-33499 GCA_003297005.1 Symbiodinium sp. clade A Y106 | reverse complement strand
TTAGAAGCCGGCTGAAAGAGGTGAAGACCGAAGAGAAATCAACATGTTTTGGCTGCGTATTAAGCTTTCTACTCCATTCTACTCCTCTTTGGTTAAGTTGTATTCTTGTTGGTACTGATACTGATTACATGAGTTTGTTGTTCTCGATGTCTTGTATTGATACCAGCTGTAAGCTTTCCATGTTTTATTCTGAGTTTAGATCATCTCTTAAGCCTGTGCATCGTTTGAGTCATGTCCATCCTATCGAGCTGGGGCTTGTCTGTTCGTACAGAATCGTTTAGGCTTCGCACCTAAAAANCGAGCAGAGACTGAACAAGTGCATCCCCGTAGAGTTTGGGATTTTCTTGTGCGAGCTCAGAAAGAAAACGTTTACCAGAAATGCCGGCAAGCCTCACGTGCGGCTTTTCGTGCGAGAGCCAACACCTCGGCCAGAACACTGCAGCATACTGAAAGGGGCTGCATTCCACACCAAGAGCCTGGTAGCCTTCTTCCATTGAGTGCCATACTGGCACATGTCAAGCTTCACAGTCTGCACTCGTCTGTCTTCCAGAAGCTTACGGATAGGACGGCAGTGCCAAAGACGCGACGACAAAGGNCATGTCAAGCTTCACAGTCTGCACTCGTCTGTCTTCCAGAAGCTTACGGATAGGACGGCAGTGCCAAAGACGCGACGACAAAGGATTCTCTAAGTAACCACAGATTCCCAGCTTCTTTTGGGAGGAGTCGCCCACCCTGCTCAAGCCTGGGTCCGTGAAGGTGGTTGGGCGGCTGTTGTTGACCTAGACCATTCCGGAGTCTTACTGGACAGAACGGGCTTATTCACCTTAGTCTAATTTGCTGCTTTGCATCTTTTTGAGTGCGTTGGCATAGACCTTCCCTGCGACACATGGTCTCGGGCAAGACGGGCATTCCAGCATGGGCTGTTCGACGGTTGTTAACCGCCGGTTACAAGAAGATCAGAATCTAAGAAGTCAATAGCCTATTTGTGTGTTGGATCCCCGCCATGTTGTCATCCTGAAGTATCCAAAACAGCTCAGGTAGGAAAGCTTGGGGCTCGAGAGCTGTAAAGCGCGAGCAAATGACATAGGTTAATGCATGCGCCGGCATGCAAGAAGCTCGAACCACACATGAGAACTCGAGAACCTGTAATATAGGTCGCACTTGAGCCACTCGAAACAGCAACAAACGATAACAGACCAAGGATTTGAGCCGCCTGTACAAGCAAACGGTTTAGGGTGAAGTTAAGGTTTTTTTNGCACTTGAGCCACTCGAAACAGCAACAAACGATAACAGACCAAGGATTTGAGCCGCCTGTACAAGCAAACGGTTTAGGGTGAAGTTAAGGTTTTTTTTGTACGAGTAAAAAAGCACAACCTTGAGCCAGACACACAAAACAGTTAGGGCTGCGGGGTTTGGGATTGGGTTTAAGGTGTAGGTTCAGGGTTTCTTGTATGTTGGTATATGTGTGTGGATGCGTGTGTGCGTATATGTATANTGTAGGTTCAGGGTTTCTTGTATGTTGGTATATGTGTGTGGATGCGTGTGTGCGTATATGTATATATGGATGAATAAATAAATAAATAAACAATAATAATAATCATATTATATATATATATGTAGACACGTATATATGTATGTGTGAAGATACGAAAACCGCAACTCGATCCAGCACATTTTTTGCTGCAGGTATTCCACGAATCTCGAGGGTTCACTTTCGCAATACCTTAGCTCGTGAATACAAGCCAATATATATATGCTAGCTATTTATATTAATTCGGTGTTGGGCAAGCATCGGCAAAGCCCAGGAGCCGAATCTGATTCATCGATCGCCCCAAATATATCGCATCAAATCGCATCAGAAATCAATCCTTGGCTCAATATAGACATCTTTGGCTTGTTTGGTTATCATTATTCTAGGGAAGCTTGAAAAAACAATATGTTGATTTATATTCGGGCTTTTAAAGTTTCCGGCAGGGAAAGGTTAAAGGAGAACCTCTGGGNAGCTTGAAAAAACAATATGTTGATTTATATTCGGGCTTTTAAAGTTTCCGGCAGGGAAAGGTTAAAGGAGAACCTCTGGGTTATATGAGTTGATTATTCCATGGTATGTAATATGAACCTAGATGCGGTGCATCTCAGCAAACTGCATCCACAGATCCTCAGCTAGTTTTTTGCAAGTAGCACTCGCCAAAATGTTTCAGAACAGTCGCTTCTTATTCACTGCAAGCAGCAGGCGCATCNAATCATGCACTTCCTGTGCACACATGTGCTGGGAGCCATCCTGCCAAATTCCAGTCTTTCCTCGGCAGATTTCGGCGCTTTCGAAAGACATGTCTTTTACACGCGCTAGACGCCCAGGGAACCAAGATGCGGTGCATCTCAGCAAACTGCATCCACAGATCCTCAGCTAGTTTTTTGCAAGTAGCACTCGCCAAAATGTTTCAGAACAGTCGCTTCTTATTCACTGCAAGCAGCAGGCGCATCNTGCGTCAAGTACGTTTTTACTGTCGACAGTATTCTTGTCCAAAAATATGAATCTAACTGAACCCTTGTATACCCTATATATAGCTCGAAACCCTAAACAATCTGTACGTTATTCAGTAAATATGAACTAATTAATGAGTATATGCCCTGATTGAGCACATATACACGGCGTCGTTTTGCATATCAAATCAGCTTTAAATCTTGGGACATAGCCTAGGCGCTGTGGGTAACACTTGCAATATATNAACTAATTAATGAGTATATGCCCTGATTGAGCACATATACACGGCGTCGTTTTGCATATCAAATCAGCTTTAAATCTTGGGACATAGCCTAGGCGCTGTGGGTAACACTTGCAATATATCCCGCTAGCTGCTGTCGGCCGGAGTTTTCATCGCCACCGCAACGCGAATTGGAGAATGTATTTAAAGGTGAGATGCCCCGACAGATGCGCCTGGTGGCACTTGACAGCGAGCTGTTTGCATCGTCGAATCCAGTCTTCATTTTGATAATTTGCAAAGAATCGGCCGTTTAAGGCACAATCGTACAATCCGCGCATGTCGTAAATGAGGTGCTCGACGTAATGACACTTCGGTCTTACCGGCCAGCGGGTGGCACCATACTGCAGAGCTTCTTCAGCTAATTTGTTGTAAGATGACCGGTACAACATGTAATAGCTCTCGAGCTCCAAAGTCTCAGCTCTTGAGTGCAATCGCCTGCCAAATGATTATGGTCTTGCAATTAGAACTTAAAAGGGGAAAGAATCCAAAACCTTCAGCCCGGGCACTTCTCGGAGAGCATTGTCTCCTCAATCTTCGCGAGGCCGATGCAAACTGCTGCACGCAACCTGAGTTAAATTGTAGAAAACCAATCGTTTCTATATACACATTTATATATATGTGTATAGAAACGATTGGTTTCCCCCCTTTAGGGTTTAGGATACAAGGCTTTAGGGGTTTAGGGTTTGCTGTAATTTTGGTATAGTCAGATTTGGGGTGTGAAATTCGGATATTTGTGTCGCCGTATATTTTGGATTCAAGATTGGGGTTTGAAGCCTTCTAAGTCTTCTTCTATGGTCACGTATGCTAATTACGGGAACCAGCTTTGATTTGTTGATTCCGGCTTCGATCTGGTGAGGAACCATTATAACAACTATTGAATCAACTTGTCAGTTAGGTTGAAATTGCATTTAAATATAATAGTTGCAAATAGTAACTATTGTATAACTATAGAAATGTAATTTCACCCTAACCGACAAGTTGATTGAACCTTATCGATACCTTGCAATAAACGATCATATGTTTCGAATTTAAAAGCTCCAACATCCGACTCCAAACTCGACCTATCGGCGGAGCTCTTATCGGCGGGTACAGTATCTTTCCAGATATAGACATATATCNCTTGCAATAAACGATCATATGTTTCGAATTTAAAAGCTCCAACATCCGACTCCAAACTCGACCTATCGGCGGAGCTCTTATCGGCGGGTACAGTATCTTTCCAGATATAGACATATATCCTTTTACCATCTATAGGTTTGTCTGATTCTCCCAAGCGCGCACAGAAACACACAACACAATGCACAAAAATTGATACTTAAGCTTGCCAGGCACTGAAGGAACAGGCTTTCGGGCTGAGCATCCAGGAGTGCCACCNTTTGTCTGATTCTCCCAAGCGCGCACAGAAACACACAACACAATGCACAAAAATTGATACTTAAGCTTGCCAGGCACTGAAGGAACAGGCTTTCGGGCTGAGCATCCAGGAGTGCCACCACATAAGTTTTCATCCAAAGCATCAGGTAACGTGCCGCGCTGGCACTAAGGATCTTCTGCGATATCGTCCTGTACTCCCTGTGATTTGGTCGCAATATCTTTGAAGAGAAGAGCCTCCGGCGGGCCCTGTCGGCCACTCCTGAGATCACATGAGACATCCTTTATAATAAGGCCTCGAATGCTATCGTAAGGTTATCCGAGCTGCCCAGAGATTCGCACCAGCCCCTGTAGTTCTCCCACATATCAGTCAAGGCTTGGTCCCGGTGGGCAGCATCAGTTAAATCCAGCATCATACTCAGGATGACATCGGGAAAAATCGCCAAGTGAAGTAGGTGCATGATGTCAGGGAGGATTCCTGTGACAAGCAGGATAGGTTAAGTTCGAAAACTTGTAGGCATGTGAAACTGCTCAATTATTCTAATTGCAGATAGGGTGCTCCAGGGTGAGAACCCGATAACGGACGACAAAGGCGACTCGCCGTGGATGGATCGGAATTCGTCTGGATCAGCGATGAGCCTCGGAACCGAGGTTTTAGGGTTTAGGGTTTANAGGGTGCTCCAGGGTGAGAACCCGATAACGGACGACAAAGGCGACTCGCCGTGGATGGATCGGAATTCGTCTGGATCAGCGATGAGCCTCGGAACCGAGGTTTTAGGGTTTAGGGTTTATAGGGTTTAGGGTTTCCAGGGTTCAAGGGTTTGTCCTTATACTACAAGTACTTATTGCTATTACTTCTTAAAGTTATAGCCTTTAACTATATTGGCAGAAACCTATATATTAAGAGGTANTAGGGTTTAGGGTTTCCAGGGTTCAAGGGTTTGTCCTTATACTACAAGTACTTATTGCTATTACTTCTTAAAGTTATAGCCTTTAACTATATTGGCAGAAACCTATATATTAAGAGGTATTGGTAATTGTCACCCAGCCACGTCCCTTTGTGTGCTGCGTTGCGGCCAAAGGCAGTGTACAACAATTCAGGGTCGTTAGGTGCAGCAGGATCTTCCGAAACGTAGGTCCAGGCCAACGCCTGGTGCAATTGAAGAATTCGCATATCATGTAATGAATGTGTGTCGTGTGCTGGTATGCACTAGCATATAGGTGCAGTACGAGGCTCTCCACAGTAATGACACATCATCTTCCTCGAGTAATCACCTGGGCTAGAGTACCGTGCGTTTCATGCATAATGGCTCTTGCACACAAGTTCATCGATTCCAACATGCAGAATATATTGCTAGCGAGGCTCGGCGGAGGTAGAAAATCTTTTTCACAAACTCCAAGTCCGCCTGCACACCATCGAATATTCCAACATATGGCCCGCATATGCGGCGTCCCGCAAGCTTCCAGCGGTCTGGCATGTACTGGGGGCCGAAATCATTGCCCCAAGGATCTGCAGTCGGATACACTCCGGCTCCTTATGTTCAAACACAAAAAAGTGGAATTAGACATGCAAGTTGGTTCACTTCTTGCATTGAAGCAGCCTAAGCAGTTGAACGACCACTTGATCGTCTCAAGTATCGTATGGCGGCAATCACCACTATGATACTGCATATTCATGCAGCTGATCCTAGGTGCAAGGGTTCAGTGTAGAAGAGCGATGCAACAAGTTGGGCAAAGCTAACTCTATGTATTTGCCAAAGTACAAGAAACGTGACAGCATTGTCGATGAGGAAGCCATCGGCGCCAAGAGTGCAAAACATTCAAAAGATTGATGTCCTCATGAAAGATAACTCGGCCAGCAACATAGTCTGATGCGATCCATTGTTCAGCCGAGTGACTTGTAGACTCTGCCCCATCCCCGTATATCCTCAATGGGATACAGAATCTGGGATCGGTAGCCTCAGGGTCATGCAAGTGCACTGACATTTCACGGTTTAAAGAAACACACTGTGCAGTCTTGTAGCCTGAAGAAGCGGGTGCTGCCGAAACCAATCGGTGTTGGATACTTCGTGCCAGTACTTCACCAAATCATGGTCCTCGATCGGTTGGGTTTTTGCACGACAAGGGACGTGCAATTCAATCTTATTGTGATGAGTATAGGGTAAAAGAAGAAAAGAGATAGACGGACGAGAGAACGATATATAGGTTAGGTGATTATATTCATATATAGACTAATCGAGAAAAATTAGTTTGAAAGAGATATAAAATACAATCCCGAGACAGGGAGACAGGGATCGTGAAAAGCAACAAAAGCAATCAGAGTGATATATCATATCTACAAGCACCAACAGCGCGAGAGAGAGAGAGAGAGAGCGGGAGGCAGGGAGGGAGGGAGGGAGGGAGAGACAGAGGGAGGGAGGGAGGAAAAGAGAGAGAAAGAGAGAGCGAGGGAGGGAGGGAGGGAGGGAGGGGGAGAAGAGAGAGAGAGAAACAGAGAGACAGAGAGAGAGAGAGAGAGCGAGAGAGAGAGAGAGAGGGAGGGAGGGAGGGGGAAAGAAAGAAAGAGAATGATTGCCTTGTATAGCAAACATCAGCCCTAATTTGAGCCAAGTGCCTTGCCCGTAACCATCTCGATCTTGCCGAAGTCATAGAGGGCACCGATAATTTCATGCGGCAGCAGCAAATGGTGCTTGATGAGGCGTGTGACGGAACCCTGCCGATCTTCGTATGCCTTACGGTGACACTTGCGCTGCATTTCATTCTTATTATAGGGGTTTTGTGGATATGGAAGCCATACAATAGTCAAGTCACTGATTTGAGCTGAATCCTCATTATATCAAGACTGGGGTCGCAGATCATTAGATTATCGCAAGATGATGTACAGCCATATACCCAAAAGGTCGTTAAGTTGTAGCTGGGGCTCTTGAAAGGTTGCGGTAGAATCTTTCGCCACGGTTGCTTATCAGCCCATCGAACCAGAGCCCGCATTTGGCCCCATCCGTTCTGATTGATGAAACTTTGGGCCAATTGTTGTAGATCCTTCCTCAGGCAATGAAGCAAAACAAATAGTATTATTACATACTAGGTTGGCGGCACAGCACTTCATGCAATATTGCGCTCAAGATGCGGCACAATCGACTGAGGAAGACTTCGTAGACGAGCCAAAGCAGAATTGAGCTCATCGAGGGGGACCTCCGGCATCGGTGAGTTATGCTGCAACAATGGGTAGCCCTAATCCTAAGCCCTGGATTTGCCCCCCGAACCCCAATCTAGTAAAACCATACTGAAGCTACGATGGCTTTAAATAGAGCACTGGGATTTGTGGTTGGCGGTTTGATTTAAAGTGTTTGGGCTTTCAGTGTTCGGGCCTTGGGAATTGGTTCCCCCTGTAAAACTGTCGTAGCGATATATTCGGTCGAGGGTTTTAGATCGAATAGATCAGAGTATAGGGGCTGGAGACAAAGTTACGAAAGGCTTCGGGGTTTCGGGTTTGCGCTTCGGATTCTTCGTGGGCTCAGCTCTTAAGTCCGGGACCAAGCAAAGTCCTGATGAAGCTATATCGACCTCTTGGGTTTGAAGTTGTGGGTATAGGCCGAGGCTGTTAGTGTTCTGGGGATTGGGGTTCTGGGTTTAGGCTTTGGGTGTTTCTTGTCTTAATTAGACTTTGATTTAGGGTAGGCTTTATCTTGTTATTTTGGATCCCCTTAAGTTGATACCGGTGGATTGGTGTGTTGCGTGGCTCATGAGACTTCAATATGATTTCGGAGAACGGGTCCACGTAATCGGGTTATATATAGCACCATCAATCGACAGTTTGCAACCAGGCCTGCCCGTGAGAAAGCAATCGCAAAATATCATTACACGTTTCCTGCACGTAGTTGGTGGCCCAGTTGTCGCAAGCTGCAGCCATCCATCATATCGAAAGTCAAGCCACATCAGGGGTTCGAAGCATTCAAAAAGATCGCTCTAGACAAGCCTTTGTGATAAGTGGATCTAGTCATATCGCAAGCAGAAGCCAAGCAATAACATCAGGATTCCGAAAGCTCGAGAATCAGATAACTCAGAAAACTAAAGATCGGCTGTAACTAGGTATTTTGGGGTCCTGGGCTTGTTGTGGGCTTGCATGGAGTGTTAATACGTACTAGCAGTACATANTTTTGGGGTCCTGGGCTTGTTGTGGGCTTGCATGGAGTGTTAATACGTACTAGCAGTACATATCCCTAACCCTTGAACGAGAATCGTAAACCATCTGATATGCGGGCTTCTGCTGCACAGGAAGACTTGATCTCAGGCATTTTTATAATCGACTGCGACATGCTGCTGATCGACCCGACATGCTGCTGATCGACCCTGGGCCACTGGCAAGGATGATCACGATCTGCTGGCAGGCTGGGNTCCGAAAGCTCGAGAATCAGATAACTCAGAAAACTAAAGATCGGCTGTAACTAGGTATTTTGGGGTCCTGGGCTTGTTGTGGGCTTGCATGGAGTGTTAATACGTACTAGCAGTACATACCCCTAACCCTTGAACGAGAATCGTAAACCATCTGATATGCGGGCTTCTGCTGCACATGAAGACTTGATCTCAGGCATTTTTATAATCGACTGCGACATGCTGCTGATCGACCCGACATGNGAAGACTTGATCTCAGGCATTTTTATAATCGACTGCGACATGCTGCTGATCGACCCGACATGCTGCTGATCGACCCTGGGCCACTGGCAAGGATGATCACGATCTGCTGGCAGGCTGGGACAACATAACTTTTGCCCGTCGTCGGCACATCACGATCTAGCTCGGGACCCCTATGATAACTAACCCAAGCTGCTCTTATGCTCAGGGTCAAAACACACTAGGCTTGAATTGCACTAGGCATAGGCAGCACGCGACTGAGCCAGCAAGTGCCCTTAATAATATTCGACGGCATAGCCCAATACACTTCAAAGCTTGCCTAGATGGCATCGGACCTGATTTGTTCGAGAGCTGCCTGTGCTTGCAACACAAGCTACCCGCACCCCCTTCCAAGCATCTTCGATTAGCAGCGGGCTCGCTTTGTAGCAGCCTCTCCGGTCTCCTCTTCCCATGCCGGCCAATCCTCGTGTTCTTCCTCCTTATCCTGCATGTTATCATCCCAATCCTCTGCATATTCTTCTTCATCCTCTTCCTGGCCTGGAGCCTGCTCCTTCTTCTGCTTTTCCTTTTCTGCTTTCTCGCGCTTTCGCTTCTCGGCGGCTTTACCTAAGTTTTTACTCTTTTGTACATTCTGGTATATGTACTCGGTTTATAATAACATAAGAACAGATTAAGCTTGGGGGCGGCGTTCCTGCCCCTGATAAATCCCTTCGGCATCAAGAACTTGTCGTTGGTACTCCTGCCGGCACTATGCACGTTAAACCCAAACTGTGTCAAGCTTGAAAAGAAGTCGATCCTTCAGGGGGTCTGCTTTGTAAGTATTCAGAACATCCAGGCATTCCGGAAGCGGCTTGGATGCGAAGACCATCTGTTGGATCCTGGGATTCGATAGCAACATGGCTCTCCATATAGGGTGGGTGGTGCTTGGGGCTGCAATAAATTGGGGCTTCAGTGCTTAGGGTTGGCCAGGGTCCGGGCTCTGTAAGTTTATATGCTAATCGGAGCTGTGGTTTGCGTAGTCTTAGAAGCTAGTGTTGTCGGGGGTTTGGATTAGGTTTTGGGTTGAAAAATTCCCTGGGGTGGCTTTCAGGTTAATGGCTAAGATTAAGGGATTGTATAATTTGGATGTGTGCAGACAAAGCACTCGTCGCGGATGCGGGTGCATTCCGAAGCTATGTAGCCTAATTGTTTGACCTGCGACTCCTGGTTCGCCAATCCGCAATGGGCTAGTCCGGCAGCAACGGAAACTGCTTTATCAGCGAGGTCCCGTATCCTCAGTTGCAGGTTGGGCTGGTGATTGCATACATTAATAGTCATAACGGGTCAAAGGTTATAGGGTTTGTAGAAAGCCGGGCAACGCTTGCAAGTCCTTGTGGAAGCTTTTCGCTTCTTGCTCCTCCGCAGTCAGCTCCTGGAATCCGGCAGAACNAGGTTATAGGGTTTGTAGAAAGCCGGGCAACGCTTGCAAGTCCTTGTGGAAGCTTTTCGCTTCTTGCTCCTCCGCAGTCAGCTCCTGGAATCCGGCAGAACATACTAACCTAAGAGAACGGTTTGAAACCCAATCTCCGCTGGTCCTTTTTGCCCTTTCGGTTCGTTCCTTGATTTTTGCCTCCTCCTTTAGGAGTTGCCGTGCTGAATTTTCCCATATCANGTTCGTTCCTTGATTTTTGCCTCCTCCTTTAGGAGTTGCCGTGCTGAATTTTCCCATATCAGCAACTTTCGCCTCAAGCACTTCCCCAATGGCGGCACGTTCTGCCTTGTTCGAAGATGCAGTCGCCGTGGCTGTCGTCTTGTTGCCCACCCTGTTGATGTTTGCACCTTAAGGTACGGATTGAAACCAAAGCAACAGTAAATACACCTAGCACGCAATCACACGGTGGTCTTCATAAAGACAAGGCGCTGCTGATAGCAACGTTCTTAAATACCTTGTAGATACGCCACTCGTCGCTGTCGAATTGCGGGTGCTTCTTGCCGGCTTGGCCTATAGTAGATCGAAGCAAGGAACCAACCGATGATCCATGATGGGCAACTGTATAATTATGCAGAATTGAGGCAACGACTCTTAAGGAGGTTCTCCACGAAGGCTTTGCCTCCCGACAAACCTTCGTACTTTTGCTTGATGATGCACAATGGAAGCTCTTCGTACTGCTCCTTCTGTTTGCTTTCTGACAGCCTCAGTCGTGTCTATATACATCGATCGCTAGCTAGCACATCTGACATAAACACGGCAACATAAGAGAGCCCAGACACTCCTCGTAATATGGCGATACCTCGATGGATGCCAAATTATCCTTGTCCAACAAGAAAGCCTTCAGAAAAGCGAACCTTGGTCTCGGCTGTGGTGTCGGGTTTTCGGGGTCTGATTTTACTTAAAAGGTTGAGGGCTCTAAAATTTTGGCGATAAACCGTTGAAGTGCAGGGTAAGCCACCGTGCCAAAGATCCCGCAGGTGTTGCTGCCCATTGAGCAACTAGGCCTTTGCGTAGCCCTGCGGGTCACTCACTTCATCAGTGATATAGAATGTTTGCACAGCCAATCTTCCAGTATATTAGCACTTTTAAAGGGTTAGGGTTTACGGGTATGGGGGGGTTGTAGGGTTTAGGGATAGCCGGCCTTGGCCGTTGTTCATTCGGCGCCTGAGTTTCTCATTCAAGGCCTTGCGCTGCGCTAGCGGGATGTCACTGGGCTTTTGCAGAGCCTGGGCAAGCGAGAGAGATATATGGGTATAGGATGGTGTTTGGGGTTTATGTAGGTGAATTGAAGTGTCTAGCTATTGCATGGCACCTCAATTTGTGCTCGTTCTGCGTCAGTCAACGGTCGGACCTCAGATTCGGTATAAACAATAAGGGTTTTCACACACATGCACCATATGACATGTATCTTCAGTTAAGACATACTGCCGCTGAGCCACACCGTCAGTCTCAGGCACCGTCAATGGTTCCATTTCCACAGGGCCGGTACCGTCACTCAGGGTCGAGATACCAGTATCCGTGCGAAGAAGCGGTTTTCCGGGCCTGGGTTTATAATAAGGTAGGCAGACACCGTGGTGTCAAAAGGCATCAGTACTTGCACATGTGCATGCAGACAGCTCTGGCTAGTCTAGCAGCCTCGACTCCGGGGAAGGGGTCGCCGTTGTAGTGGATGCCGCATCGGAGACTGCAGGTTGCGAAGTGTATTTCATGGGAGGATCTAATTATATAATGATGGCTCGATCTAGAGGGTATAGCTACCACGGCTTAACATTTTCAGTCATGGGAT
>BGNK01006786.1:10481-21142 GCA_003297005.1 Symbiodinium sp. clade A Y106 | reverse complement strand
ATTGTGGCGTTATATATCCCCCTTTATGAGGCATTATTGATTGGAATGGCAGTTTTGATATATATTATCTCTGCTTTCCATATTCTTTTAAAGAGTTGAAGCTTTGAGAGAAGAAGAAAACGAGATTTCGGCTCATGCTTTCGGGTTTGTTGGGGCTCTGAGATACTTGGAGTGTTATACAGCGCTGGCGTGCCTATTATAGGGCTGTGTTTATTAACACACTAACACACACACACATGCACACACAACACACACACACATGCACACACAACACACACACACATGCACAGAGAGAGAGAGAGTTAAAGAGAGAGATCAGCACACATGCCCACCGATCCCCATGGCCTCCTCCGAAGGACACCCGGCGTGAGTTTCCCATTGAGCCTTGCGTTTGCCTTTGCCGTTCGGCTGCTCGGAGGTGGCAACCAACTGGGTCTCTTGATCACCTTTGCCACTCTGGCCCTGGCCCTTACCCTTCAAGCTTGNGACTGCAGGTTGCGAAGTGTATTTCATGGGAGGATCTAATTATATAATGATGGCTCGATCTAGAGGGTATAGCTACCACGGCTTAACATTTTCAGTCATGGGATAACGAGATTTCGGCTCATGCTTTCGGGTTTGTTGGGGCTCTGAGATACTTGGAGTGTTATACAGCGCTGGCGTGCCTATTATAGGGCTGTGTTTATTAACACACTAGCACACACACACATGCACACACAACACACACACACACATGCACAGAGAGAGAGAGAGAGTTAAAGAGAGAGATCAGCACACATGCCCACCGATCCCCATGGCCTCCTCCGAAGGACACCCGGCATGAGTTTCCCATTGAGCCTTGCGTTTGCCTTTGCCGTTCGGCTGCTCGGAGGTGGCAACCAACTGGGTCTCTTGATCACCTTTGCCACTCTGGCCCTGGCCCTTACCCTTCAAGCTTGTNTGAGTTTCCCATTGAGCCTTGCGTTTGCCTTTGCCGTTCGGCTGCTCGGAGGTGGCAACCAACTGGGTCTCTTGATCACCTTTGCCACTCTGGCCCTGGCCCTTACCCTTCAAGCTTGTGCCTGTGCTGCCCTTGGTTGCAACACTTGTGCCGGCGTTGTTCTGATCTGCTCCTGATCCTTTGCCCTTCGGCTTCATCGAGTCGCCCGGTGACCCTGTGGATGCTGGTGGGCTCGGGGGAGTACCTGTGTTCGGGCTGGGTGCTGCAGTCTTGGGTGGCGGTGTGTGTGGGTCATGATCCAGGTCCTTACCGCCACCGCCCTTTGTTGGAGCCTTACCATCGCCCTTGTTGCCACTGGCACCCTTGTTTGCTGCATCCTTACCATCGCCTTTGGTGCCACCTCCGCCCTTTGCTGCATTGGCTTTGCCACCGCCCTTTGCTGAATCCTTACCATCACCTTTGCCACCGCCACCGCCCTTCACTGCATGCTTACCATCGGTTTTGCCGGAGCCCTTTGATGCATCCTTACCGCCGGCTTTGCCACCGCCCTTTGTTGCATCCTTACCATCGCCTTTGCCACCGCCGCCACCGCCCTTCACTGCATCCTTACCGCCATTGGTTTTGCCAGAGCCCTTCGATGCATCCTTACCATCGCCTTTGCCGCCCTTCGTTGCATCCTTACCATCGCCCTTGCTACCTCCACCCCCCTTTGCAACCAGGCCACCGCCCTTTGATGCATCCTTTCCGTTGCCTTTGCTGCCCTTTGCTGCATCCTCACCATCACCTTTGCCGCCTCCACCCTGCTTTGCAACTGCAAGGCCACCACCCTTTGATGCATCCTTGGTTTTGCTGCCCTTCGTTGCATCCTTACCATCGCCTTTGCTACATCCACCCCCCTTTGCAACTGCATCCTTACCCAAGCCACCACCCTTTGATGCATTCTCACCGCCGGCTTTGCCGCCCTTTGCTGTGTCTTTAGCACCGGCTTTGCTGCCACCTTTGCCTCCACCGTTGCCCTTTGCCGCGGTCTCATCGCCACCGCCCTTTGCTGGATTTTTGCCGTGGGTTTTGCCACCGCTACCACCCTTTGCTGTGCTTTTGCCACCGCCCTTGGTTGGATCCTTGCCCTTTGGCAGGGCTTTACCGGCTTTGCCGCTTGGCGTCTCCGGGGGAACCTTGCCGACGTACTCGTAATGTCGTGGACGTGTTTCCACCGACACACACACGCTTTCCGGCGAGCTGGAGGGGGAACAAGAGCCCCCCTTCTTTCCTTTAGCCCCCATGGCGGGACTAAGCTACAGATCCTAGGTTGATCCTCGATGCTTCGGGGCGCGTGCGAATTGCTATTAAGTGCTGAACAACCGATACACGCTGATACACGCTATTCGTCGGTATATACTCGCAAATACACGCAGATACACGGGTATACACGCTAGCGGTTCGTACTGCTTCGGATTGGGTTCACTGGCAACATACACACAGCGGTTCGTTTTACAGCCCTTGCAGCCCCTGCACGATAAAACCGCTCATCGGCCACTAATGCTGGCAGCTGACCCCAAAATTCTCAAGCCACTTTGCATCAGGACTGCAGCGGCACCGCTCGAGACCCTTCATGAAGACTGGCATCTTACTTGCCGACCAAGTTCTCGAGGCCCGAATCAGAGCTATCACCCCCGTCATCATGTAGTTGCATATCCATCTCGTCGACAACGGGTTTTGGCTTCATAGTCTTGAAGTGATTGTCCAATAGCTCTGCAACCTGAGCACACTACTATTATGGATCTCGATCGACTCTATGCACAAGCCTCATCATGGTGGGACCGGATGTTGTGGCTTCAGTTTCAGACCAGAAGCATTCATCGCGAAATTGCCCGGGTAGATAGCAGTAGCTGTGAGGTCTTTCCCACCGACCTGAGCCGTGATCAAATAGGCGTTGCTACAATATAGTCGACCAATATGAATTGCCAGGCCGCTCGGCGATGGCGGCCTTCTGCATCGACATATCCCCGACTGATATCCATCTTCGCGAAGGATTGGATGCGTCGCAGCTGGCTCCTGCAATTGGGTTTAAGGCATATTACTATTGAGTCACCAACTTAATGCTTTCGTTCTGGGTATTTAGAATCTACTTATTCTAGGTAGACTAAGTATGGGGTTCAGACGACCAGGGGTTTTGGGGGNAATGCTTTCGTTCTGGGTATTTAGAATCTACTTATTCTAGGTAGACTAAGTATGGGGTTCAGACGACCAGGGGTTTTGGGGGTGGTCGATCACTTTCATTTACATAACCAGGTTTCTTTTATATAGCCAGCTTACACTGTAACATCACAGAACTAGTTTAATACTTCTTCACAAACATTAGAAGATCCCAGAACAAAGCTCGATCTACACTGCTCCCTAAAGAACAATTCTTGTCTATGAGTGTAGTGTTACCAAGGCCAGGTAGGGCATGGTTTGTTCACATAAGTGATAGTCATGCACTCAATCAGTTAGTTCGTTATAGATAGCTGGTGATACAGTTCAAGAGTCAGCTGCTCACGTAAGAAGTTAGTAGGTTGGTTGGACCCCTCGGTTTGGGCTCGCGGGTCAAATAAGGGGGCCTATAATAGTTAAGATTAGTTATAGCTAGCACATGTTGTTGTTAGCTAGCTAGCCATATNTAAGAAGTTAGTAGGTTGGTTGGACCCCTCGGTTTGGGCTCGCGGGTCAAATAAGGGGGCCTATAATAGTTAAGATTAGTTATAGCTAGCACATGTTGTTGTTAGCTAGCTAGCCATATAGTTGGCAACTGTGGAGTGAGATTGTTACTAAGCTAACTTAATTTATAAACCTGCAGGTATCATTTGTTATACTTAGTTAAGCATAACAAATGATATTTGCAGGTTTATAAATGAAGTTTAAGTTAGTAAACTGGTTTTAAATGTTAGTAAGGTTGATATATAGCTAGTTATAATTATAGTCAACTTATTAGTTAGGTAGCTGCTTAAGTAGTACACTTCGGCTCGATCCTCCTTGATCCACTCATCTGTTTGTACAGCTTGGGCAGAAACGGAGCGGTTCCCCATAGAGTAACCTGGGCAAATTAAACGGTGGGTCTTTCTACTGTTGCCGCGAGGTTCTTAATTCAAGAGCTTTATCGTTACTGTTAGACAATTTGTTCCCGGCTAACCCCCCCCATCTATCATTCAAGCAGCACATTTCCTTGACGGTGCACCCACGGCACCCAGGCATAGGTTCATGCCTTTCGCTTTGTGCGCTTTCAGTCTGTCCTCAGGATAGTATATAGTTGTCAACTCAGCAACGACCGAGCATTGCATGAACTACGTACATTGTAGCTACATATAGTGCCGTCTATGTCTTCAGGTCGGAACACTCGAATACAAGGCATCTCGAATAACATGGAGCCGGTCGGGTTCTCGAGAATGTAGTAAGAGCCGGATCGGAAATGATACTCCATCCTGAGATCGAACACTCTTGAAAACGAAGATCTCGATCCCTAATCCAAGGTGCCCGGAAATACATGCGGCAGGGCGACAAGTATGCCACGCGCCTTGCCAAACGATTCGCGGTGTTCACCTTCNTTCTTGAGCCTCTCATCGCCTTCGCATAGACACGTGTTGGAACAGAACTACGGTTTGGGTTTGGGCTTTATCGGACCACTTCTCTTCTCTTCAAGTAATGCAGGGCCTTTCACATTCAATCGTCTCCGCTTGGACGATCCACGACTCCTAGGTTTAGGTGTGCATGTACTGAATCGAAGCACCGAACTAGTCTTGGAATCATGGTATGGTGACTATGGTGCGGCCAATGCTCAGAAAGATCCAGCTGGAACATGGCACAGCGTACCATGCCACACCCTGGGGTCGCAGCCTTCTCGCCTAAGATTTTCCGACACTTGGAATCTATGAGCAAGGGAACCAACGTTTCTGCGGAGGTTATGGAGCTGGGAGTTCGGGTTTGTGGGTAGCTATGATTTTATGATACATCAGGGTTGGGAATAGGCTTCAAGGGCATCCATCAGTAAATAAGATGATCATGTGTGGCCGCTGGTGTTTTCACTGGTATGGGCAATACCTTGGCCGCAAGGCTGGTTCTGTTACGGGTTGAGGCGACATCATTATCAGCCAAGTTGCAGAGGTCAGGAACACCAAGAAACCGAATGCGGTCAAGATATCCATTTTCGAGGAATAAGCCACCTGGGCTAGGGACAACAGACCTATTCTAGACCTATAGGATACGTAAGTTGTGATTGAAGCAACCAGGGCACGTCCACAGCATGGGCACTCAAGCCGTAGTGCTTTGCAGCAGAATACAACAGATGTGCTCCTCGAGGTCTCAATCTACAAGTTCGATTTGTTACACGATACAAACAACAATATAGAGCAGTCCTGCAAAAATTTCAACAAAATCGAGATCGTTTGGCTTCGGGCCAAAACCTCGGTAAGCATTCAGCCCCGATACCTCGAGCCGAACACTTGAACCCACACCTGCATGAGGAATAACGCTTGCCGAGCTGCTCATCCTCAAGGTCGCCAAGGCCGGGAGCAATTTTGTGAATAGCATCGCGTATTCGGAAATCTATATTGCTCTTAGAAGATATAGTTTCTATTGTATTATACACGAATACCTCATACAAGGGAACTCCGAGCAACATGCCAGCCTGTATAACAGGATCGGACAGAGGCAGCTGTGCATGCACAAGACAAAAGACCAGAGGCATGACAGCATCGAACAGCCCCTATATAGGTTTAAAGGCACGTTTTGCAAACCTGTCGCTGAAGATCATCTTCCCCNAAAGACCAGAGGCATGACAGCATCGAACAGCCCCTATATAGGTTTAAAGGCACGTTTTGCAAACCTGTCGCTGAAGATCATCTTCCCCAGGGCAACTAGTCTCGCTGTCCTTTAAACAGCAAGCCATGAAAGCAGATCGAAAGCGGTGCACGCACACTGCCATCAACACCCTGCGTCACAGCGGGCAGCAAGCAAGTGAGCTATATAGNCAGATCGAAAGCGGTGCACGCACACTGCCATCAACACCCTGCGTCACAGCGGGCAGCAAGCAAGTGAGCTATATAGGCATATAAGTCTTCATTATGTTTTAAACCAATAGCCGTTGGCCTGATGACGCCATCCCCTGTTGAGACACAGCAGATCACACACAGCTTCCTGAAGCCAAAAGCTACTTCAAACAATTGCGTAGCGGCGACGTTTTTGTTCCTGCAGGTCCATGCCGGCGAGCACCTCCTTGCGATCATCACTGTGGTTCCACCTGCTGCCAGCGAAATGGGGTTATAGGGTTCGGTTTTAGGGTATAGATGGGTTTAGGGTCTCCTGTCTATTCTTTATAAGGCAACCGGAAATTCCCATCCCTTAAAGCACCTAAACCTCAAAAGAAGCTAGCTAGCGAAAAGCTGCAAATTAAATTATTGCTATGATATCCCGGGACTTTAGGTCACCCTGTAGGACTAGCAATGTTGCAAGCCCACGGATTCGCGGAAGGTTCAGTGCCTTGGAATTATTTGGAGCTTGTTCGTGACTGACATGTATGATAAATCGACCATGTCCAAAACATGCCCCTCCAAGTATGTATACACACCATTGCCAGCAGCCTGCGCATGCGCACGTTGACGGTGTTAGGGTTGCAACTGCTGCATTGGAGGTTGCAAGGGTTAATATTTTTAGGGTTTCGGCAATCGGCTCCGGCATATTGGGGCTGTTTACCGCTACCAATCTCGGCCCGACCCTGACGAGACCCAACTAGTAACCCCATATGGCAAGTATTTAATTTTGTAAGCATCCCATCCGATATTGATAAAACCGACCAACATATGCTAGGAACCAAGCACCAGTGTTTATGGAAACTAAATTAAGGCATGGATGATTGCCGCGTGCGACACATGCGATCCATGCACTCGTCCCATCGCGATTGCATACATCATAAATTTGCAGATCGCTGGACCGCCCAATGGAGTCATGCTCTCAATTCGTCACTGGTTCTTCACGTCGCCCACGCAAAGACGGTGTTCGGAGCCAGCCAGATCACTTAATTTAGGAATCGTTAATCGCAGATTGTGGCATCACGTCGCATGCAGTCGATTAGCCAAAGCATTCTAGCTCTCCTGATTTAGTACTGGCCGGTTGGAATCAATGGATCCCAATGAATTTAGCATCGTCCTTCTTTATAAACCTCTCTCCCCTGTAACTTCTCTCAGATGCTGCAGGACAAAAACCAACTAGCTCCTGAATCCCTGCCTCCCCATTNCCCAATGAATTTAGCATCGTCCTTCTTTATAAACCTCTCTCCCCTGTAACTTCTCTCAGATGCTGCAGGACAAAAACCAACTAGCTCCTGAATCCCTGCCTCCCCATTATAGATGCCAAACTCTCTAGCTTCATATGGTTGGCCACAAACTACTGCGTTCGCCTTCCTCGCACACTCCACATGTAGACTCAAAGAGCTCTCTCGCACTCGTTCCCCAGCCGTCGCTATCTAGCTAATTATCACCCGATCCGATACGGATAGCAAAGGAATACCGATGATGNCCTCGCACACTCCACATGTAGACTCAAAGAGCTCTCTCGCACTCGTTCCCCAGCCGTCGCTATCTAGCTAATTATCACCCGATCCGATACGGATAGCAAAGGAATACCGATGATGGGATTCAATCGACTACATCCTCGAGGACAGCATGCACATGCCTTTATAGCCTCGGGTGAACGTTCCAAGTATATATAGGGATCGAGGTGTTTTGGCCCAATTCATCAATAGACACTAGGAACTATCTTTGTTTAATGGTTTTGCAGCCCCAACTTGCAATCCTCGGCCCAGACCTTCTTGCAAACAACCATTCCAAAAGCCAATGAATGCATTTGATCCCCGAATGCAATGCTGGAAGACTAATCCTGACTAAAGCCACAGACCTTTAAAGCAGTGGGCCTATAGGCATGATTAGGTTTGCTGTTATTGTTATTGGTTGTATTAATTTTAGTTTTGCGATTTATGCTTATGAGGCAATACGAAGACTCAGAACCATAGGCTCAACACCAGTCTCTCGAATCCCCTTTGTAAGCACCCAGGTTTTATTTAGTGGGGAAGCTGCTGATCCATCCATTGCAAGTATAGACCCGGGTGTAATCGAAACTTCAGATCGTCCTCGATACCCAATTATTGACAATGCAGATCNCAATGCTGGAAGACTAATCCTGACTAAAGCCACAGACCTTTAAAGCAGTGGGCCTATAGGCATGATTAGGTTTGCTGTTATTGTTATTGGTTGTATTAATTTTAGTTTTGCGATTTATGAGGCAATACGAAGACTCAGAACCATAGGCTCAACACCAGTCTCTCGAATCCCCTCTGTAAGCACCCAGGTTTTATTTAGTGGGGAAGCTGCTGATCCATCCATTGCAAGTATAGACCCGGGTGTAATCGAAACTTCAGATCGTCCTCGATACCCAATTATTGACAATGCAGATCCTCAACATTGGAGCCCATGACATCTTAGTGACTAACTATCGAAACCCAAGACTCCGAACATCAGTCTCTTGAAGTTCCTGCCTTGTTTGTCGTTCGGCAAAGCTCATGGGCGGAAGCCTGGGCTGGCAGCCTAAAAGCACAAGCTCAAGCTTAAACAGAGACCCCAACACTACATAATGTTAGATTCATATTCAGATGAGAAACGTGGCAAAGTAAGCCTTTCTCCGGATGTTGTACTCGGTGTCTGCATACGGTGCCCTTCTCGGTTTGCTATTCTCATCGGGATTCGTAACCTTCGCCTTGGCCTTTGGGCCCGCCTTGGCCTTTGCACCCGCCTTGGGCTTTGCGGCTGCCGCTTGCTTTGCTTTCTTGCTGTCGGCTTGTTTCTTGCTGTTGCTAGCTTCTGCAGCTTCTTTCGGAACCTCCACTTGCTTGTTTGCAGCCACAAGTAATCGTTGGCGGTGGGGAACGACTGGTCTGTGGCTGCCCCCTAATGCTGCCTGGAAAACACTGTCGGGAACACCTGGTATTCCAGTCATTGCTGGGATCTCGAATGCCTGAGCTAGGTTTGAAGCAGATAAACTCCAATCTAGAAACAGTTCAAGACCCATTTGTAAGATGGTTGCACCTATCTGTCAAGCCAAAGCCACAGCAGGACCTTTGCATTCACGAGCTTTGTCTGCCGGCGCTTGCATCGTGGCCTGCAGCTTGGAAAGCGATGCGGCTGGGCCATGAATTAAACCCACTTCCAATAGTAGACGTTGGGGTACTTCGGTCATTCACAGTATAGGGCCCCTGAATATATTGAGGCAAGCCGGCTAGCAGTACAGAAATGTTCTGCAATAACCCAGGGTCTGCTAGTACGTTAATGCCTCACATCTCATTCAGACAGATCGGCCGCGTGCACAAACATACAGTTGGACCGGACGCACTCTGAAGCCTCTCACTCCTCTCAACCCGATAGCCTGTTTGGCGGCTGCGGCATCAATCTTCGGGTGCCTGGGCAGGTTCTATATAGGATCCAGGTCTTAAATTTGTCGGGACTCACTGCTGGGTATCAAATCCACTTAGTCGTGGACGGGCCGGTTTCGGATNGCTGCGGCATCAATCTTCGGGTGCCTGGGCAGGTTCTATATAGGATCCAGGTCTTAAATTTGTCGGGACTCACTGCTGGGTATCAAATCCACTTAGTCGTGGACGGGCCGGTTTCGGATGTGGTAGTGGGGCCAGTCGATGCTCGCTTTGCAACCTCAGGGAAATAAGATGCTGCTCGATTGAAAATCTAATCGATCTAGATTGTACTGCACTTTAAAGCTTCCGAGAGTCCATGATCTNCATCAATCTTCGGGTGCCTGGGCAGGTTCTATATAGGATCCAGGTCTTAAATTTGTCGGGACTCACTGCTGGGTATCAAATCCACTTAGTCGTGGACGGGCCGGTTTCGGATTTGGTAGTGGGGCCAGTCGATGCTCGCTTTGCAACCTCAGGGAAATAAGATGCTGCTCGATTGAAAATCTAATCGATCTAGATTGTACTGCACTTTAAAGCTTCCGAGAGTCCATGATCTNGGGGCCAGTCGATGCTCGCTTTGCAACCTCAGGGAAATAAGATGCTGCTCGATTGAAAATCTAATCGATCTAGATTGTACTGCACTTTAAAGCTTCCGAGAGTCCATGATCTTCTCACAGAGCTCAAGTCGATCTTCGTCCGAGGCCGCATGGCCAAGCTGCAAAATCAGGTCCTGTCGTGATATTTTAAGATTGTATAGGTGGGATAGGTACCTTGGATCAATTTACATCTACATATGTATATATTTTTGAATTTATTTTTATTTATTTATATACTTATATGCTATCGGTTCTGAGTGTATGTATGCGTGCCAGTGCGGGCCTGAGACCACTGAAGCACTTCTTGGTTTATGAAATCAATCCACGGGTGCATTTACCATTTGGCTGTTTATGCGGTGCAATGAACTTATTGGTTCCCCGATGAATCTTGCTATGTATGCAAGTATGTGCACATATAAACTAATGATAGTTTTGTGCATTATTGATATTGGTTTCCATGTGTTCGTCTGTTGAAAACACACACACACACAAACACACACACACACATGATCAGTCGAAAACTTTATCAATAATTATCTTAGTCTACAGCCTTGAATTTCCTAGGTTCCTAGGTATGATTGAGTGAGAACTGAACGAAAACCCGAAATTTCGAATCGCAAACCATCCTATTCAT
>BGNK01006785.1:6245-23391 GCA_003297005.1 Symbiodinium sp. clade A Y106 | reverse complement strand
CTCTCTCACTTGATCTTCACCTTCTGCAACTGAACATCTTTCCTCAATCTTTTTCTTAAGCTGTCTCTCCACAAAAGAGACGCTTGCAATACTTTTTGTCTTGTCCATCAGCTTCTTCAAATCATCATCGCTCGCCATCCTTCTTTTCTTTCTTTTCTCCTCTTTTTCTTCTTTTCTTCTTTTTCCTTCCTGGCTGCCTCTTTGCAGCGGCTTGATCTGAAAAATGGCGGCGGCAACACNTCTTCTTTTCTTCTTTTTCCTTCCTGGCTGCCTCTTTGCAGCGGCTTGATCTGAAAAATGGCGGCGGCAACACATATGAACAATGACATGCACATCATGCAATTCATCCACACACTCACAATCCTTCTTCATCTTCTCTTTGCGCTTCTGCCAAACTGATAAGCACAGCTGTCGTTACCGCTTGGATCATCCTTGTAACCGTCTTTTCATCGAAACTCATCTTGCTTCTTGAACTTGCTCNCTGTCGTTACCGCTTGGATCATCCTTGTAACCGTCTTTTCATCGAAACTCATCTTGCTTCTTGAACTTGCTCTTCTCACTTCTTCTTCTTCTTGAACTTCTTGTGCTTCTTGATCAAGGCACTCACCGACATGTCCCAGTGTAACCATGTATTTCTTTATCTTGTCACGCGTCAGTGATTTTGTACCAAGGTCCGAGGGATTATCCTTACCCTTTATCGCCTTGATAATGAGCTTAGGAATTCTTTGTATCCATAAGAGGTCCACGTCAAGATGACGTGCCTTTCCTAAACCCTTTCTCGCGATAAGCTGCCGTGAGCTTGANCTTGACGAATCTGAAAACAGTACCAGTCTGGGTTCCACACCCAGGATTCTTTCCAACAATCCTTTCAAGAAAACTCCTTCAGATAGGATTGACGTTGCGGCAATTGTTTCTGCCTCGCACGAGCTTAAAGCTACGCTTTTCTGCCTTGCACTCTGAAAATGAACCAAATTGCCGTTGACCATTATCACACCGCACGACACGCTCTGCCTTGACTCGCAGTCTGCTGCCCAATCACTGTCACTGATCACTGATAACTTCGATCAGTGCTGGCACTTTGTAATTGTCTCTTTCAACATCTTCACCATCAGTGCCTCGATTTCTCATCTCGCTAAAACTCTTTCCCGGATAACTTCTCTTGTGAATCAATGCTAGATCCGGCGTTCCTTTCAGATACTTTCCAACGTATCTCAACATCTCCATATCAGCTTCAACCGGTGCTGCCAGCTTCGTAGAAAGCTTCTTCAACACATACATGATATCTGGCCTCTCTGGCGCTAGATACAAGAGTATACCAACTCCTTTTCGGTATGTGTGATGATCCTCCGCGCTCAGCGGATTCATTCCTTCTTTCTTTGCTTGAAAAGACCTTCCGTTGTCCGATGGACATGGCAATCTTTTTGGATAAGCTCCTTCAAGTTTCAACACTTCAACCAATCCNTCGACTTGAAACTTCTCTTCAAGAAACCAATAGAACCTTCCTTTTCCTCCAATGGTCCTTCAACCTTGAGCTTCAATCCTTTGCTTTTCAGAAACTCCACCAACTTTTCAAAATCCTCTCTTGATGCATAAAGCTCCATGTCGTCAACATGAGTCAATAAAATGATTCCTTTTCCATTCTTGTTTGGCATCTTAGAGAACAATGCTGGCAATCCATCGTCGCTCTTCATTCCATACTCTTCCAGTTATCCTTTCAACTTGTTGAACCATGCGCTTGATCCAATCCTTTGACCTGGCAGTGTAAACCCTAACTCATAATACTCACCATCGACTTCTACCACTGTTGGTTCTTCTTGTTCAACCGTCAAATAAGCATCTCCAACATCAATGCTTCCTAGTGAGTATCCTTCTGAAGACGAAAACAACGCTGAAAGTAANTAAGCATCTCCAACATCAATGCTTCCTAGTGAGTATCCTTCTGAAGACGAAAACAACGCTGAAAGTAACTTCACCGTGCTTGCCACACCTGTTGGGGAAAACAAACTTGCAATATCTGTCTCTCCCAACCATCGAAACTCTCGCGCTACAAGTCTTCCTCTTCTTCGCCATTCACTTTCTCTGTGCCTCCAGTCGTACACTACTTTTGTTGACAAAAACTTGTACTTTGTCAAATCTGCATCCTTTGGCAACTTGTTCAGCACTTTCATTTTTGTCAGTCCCTCAATCTCATGTGCTCTTGACACACCATCTACCTTTGCTATAGTTCTTCACCTTCGATCTTTGGTGGTCCGCTTTCGAAATCATTTGACCATGTAGGCATTCCTTCAGGGATTTCTTCTTCACCATCTGATTCACACCACCATTCATCTTCTTCAATCTNGGCATTCCTTCAGGGATTTCTTCTTCACCATCTGATTCACACCACCATTCATCTTCTTCAATCTCAGCTTCAATGTCTTCGAACTCATCAAGATCAACTTCTTCATCATCGTGGTACTTTGGTAGTTCCTTCCACAAGAAGGGTTCTATCTTCTTCACACTTCTTGCTTTCAACCGTTCACGGGAGGAGGGTCGCCGGTTTGTCGGTAGCCGAGCTCAACCTTTTTAGGGGAGCACCTGTCCCACCTACGGTCATCCGCCGGACGGCGGGAACTGCACTTCTACCTACCAGTGTTTTACCGGTAGTCAGAAGGGCACAAACCCATTCTGGGGAGAGGTCGCCTCATCCCGGGAGAGGAGGACCACATCCCCAGAGAGCGGGACTTACGCTCAGAGGTTACACCGGGATGCGCAGCGGGGCAAACTGGCCCTAGGAGTGCCCTGAAGTAGGGTAAAAAACCCACGGCTCGAGGGGATCACCTCGCCACGTGGAGGGAAACCTTCCACCCAGGGGAAGGATGGTGGGCTGGGGAGAGGCAACCTCATCCCAAAGCTAAAGCAAAAGGGAGGATGCACGCCAGCCCACAAAATGCACGGCCAACCAAAGGCAACAGGGTTAGCCTGGGACGGCAGGGCCGTAACGAAACTAATTAACAGCAAAATGCTGCCTGGCAGATGGTTCCACCGTGTCGGCAGAACTCTTCGTCTCACTGTGCTCTGACTTGGCCGATGGCAAGGTCCAGGGAGCCATCTGACAACAGAATGCCCTGCTCGATGAGCACCTCACGGTAACTTTGGCACTCCTGGAGGAGTGTCGATACCCAGGCCTCCTTCACGAGCCAGGACTGACCTTATCCAGCCCGATCTGGCAGGGGCATATTTGTCAAGGAGGGCCCTGAACCCTGTCCATCTCATGGACGGGACCTTGGGAGGGCGCACAAGGTACCAAGAGCCCAGGTCAAAGAGTTGCACTTTCGGCTGCGGCACCGCAGCGGAATTTATTCCAAGGTTGGACGCACCCGTATCCATGAGTTCTAGCCCCGTCGCTCGCAGGACTGTGAGCACCACAGTGGAGTACGTAAGGAACTCCACGGCTCCTTTCGAGTCCACCCCATGCAGTCCCAAGAAGGTGGTGGCCAGCTCCACCCTTTCCTGGAGGATGGCCGGGATAAGGGAGACGGAGGCAGTGGACTCCGAGTGCGTGGCCCAGCGGACCTTGAAGATGCCGTGCCAGACAACCTTGGCGCAGAAACCTGAGTTGGTCTGGGAGAGGCCGACCTCATCCCCATGGACGCCCAACTTAAGTTAGAACCAACTTCACGCCAGACCCCTGGTCCTCAAAACCATAGGTCATGGCGCTCCATGAGTAGCTTGACGAACCAGACCTTGCTCGGCAAGCTGTCCCTCTTGGAGACGGGTGGAGTAGGCGGGGGCCAGGGAAGGTGAGCAGGGCGGTTGGAGCTTGAAGTGGCGTAGGGGCGCCCTGTTCCTCATCTGCTCCCTCCTGGTGGCCTTCCAGAGCCGCTTGGGCTGCAGCCTTCCTCACGTGTTTGGGAGCTCTTTGCCTGCCGCGCAGGGCAGTCGTTCTGCTTCGGCGCACGTCCCGCTTCCCACATCTTGCTCTGGCCATTCTCCAGTAGGCCTCTGGAGGCGTACGGCTGGCCTGGGTTCTTTCCTTTGCCCTTGCCCTTCACATGGCTCGGGTTCTGCTGCTGACCCTTCCCTTTGCTTGTGGGGCGGGTGTCTGTGCTTTTGTCTTCGCCCTTGCCCTTCGGCTCTGTTGGTTGGGCCGGGTCCGGCTGGATCCCCTTGCCCTCTCCGGCCGCCATTGTGAAAAAGGCCTGAATGGACGGGGCACCCGGCTTTCCACGGCCCTTTTTTGCAGCAGGTCCAGGCGCGGTTTTGCAAGCCGCCTGTGCACGGGTAGGCTGGGATGCGCGGCCACGCTCAGCATGCTGGGTGTCCCTGCAGCCTACTGGACCACCATCCCCAGAGGGAGGGGAAGCATGCAGTGGGCTAAGGAGATGGGGCTCGCCTGCCAGCCCAACACAAGGCGGCCTCAGATGAGCCTCACCAGCAGGCTGGCGCTAGTCGCACTCCCCGCCCGGCCTCTTGGACCAGCTTCTTGAAAGTGGAGAAGGGTGACTGGAGGCTGTGCTTTCTGGAGCTTCTGGGCCCCAACCCGTTTCTGGTACCGGTGGTTTAGGGACGTTAAGGCAGGGCTCCTGAATGACCATGGTAGGCTTAGACGTACCAACCATCATTTGTCAAAGGCATTTCTCACAGGTCCAGCGCTCACCAACGTTTTGGAGCCTGTGGGACGGGTGCACTCCCCAGTCCTCAGGAGGGGCACTTGTGATTCCCGCACAAGGGTGTTGGGCCATTCTGGTAAACTTCCACAGGGGAAGAACTTGTTTTATGCCCAACATGCATTTTTGCACGAGATTTGTTTATTGTTGCCCGTACTTACGCTCCATACCCAGTTGTGGCCGAGGGCCCCCGTGGCAACATGTTGTTGGGACCCCCGTCCTTGGCAACCGGCAGGGGTCGAGGTGGTTTGGTCGCAGGTGAAGTGCGAGCCGGTTTGCGGCCCGGCTTGCAGAAAGGCGTTACGGCATCCAGGGGCGGTCTATCCTCTGAAGTTAGGAGAATCCACGCCCTCGGCCAGGGATGTCGCAAACCTCTTGCTGGATACCATCAAGCCGGGAGACAAGGTCCTGGTGACCCTCTGGGAAGGCCTCAGTCGCCCTAGCCCTGCAAAGGCGATCAGCTGCATCATTTGCCCTTTTTCGGTACAGGTTTTGGCTTCCAAATTCAGCGCAGAAGTCATGGGATCTAACCCAGGCTGAGGAGAGTGTCAGGAGGGGAACATCACAGGGCGGTACACGGAGCTCTCTGCCTGGCGGATAGCAGGTTTACAGTCACAGGGGCTCTTCGGGGACACGGTCAAGAAGCACCTGGAGGGCATGGGATTCGCCTCCCCGGCAGTCCCGCCGAAAGAGTGGACCGGCGCGGCTGCGGCCCTGTGGCACAGAATGGCCTCTATAACCTGGCTGGAGGTCGGGGTGCTCCGCCGCCCCATACCGCCAAAAGACTTGAAGGCAATGGCTCACCCAGGGCCAGGCTAAGGGCATGCGCCCTCTCTTCAGGGCTGTCCGCTCTCAGGAGACGGTGGTTGTCAGACCCCACTCCTCGCTTCAGGCCGGCGCGAGCCTCTTAGCGCGCCTGAGGCACTGGGTCGCGCTGTGGCGTGGCACCAGCACGCCACCCACAGCACGCGGCCTAAGGAGCATATCTGGCCAGTCCATCCAGAGGTTTTTCCAGAGAAAGCTCATGGTCCTGATGGCTTCAGTGTCTCGCTTTTGCGCCAGCTTAGCCTCGAGCATTGTGAGCTGGGCAGACTCTACCGCTATCTTGAGGTGCAAGGGGTTTGCCCGCACCAATGGTGCTTCAGCATCATCACCATGCTTCCAAAAAACCAAAAGACCTATAGGCCTGATGTGCACCCTTCACACGAGGCTACGTTGGGACCTGGTTGCAGACTGGATCCGGAACACCCGTCACCTGTTTTGGTACGATGCCGCGTTTCCTGGTTGCGCTACACTCGACGTCAGTCTTGAAAGAATGATGCATTTTGAACGGGCGCGGTACCAGGATCGCCACCGCATCACTATCTTTCTCGATCTCACTACCTTCTACGAGAGCATTGAGCATGAGCAGCTTATCCGGGAAGCTAAGAGGCTGGGATTTCCCGCCACTGTGTTGCTGTGGGTCACTGGCCCCCGACTTCTCTCGTGCCCTGAGGGCACCGGTCCGGCTGTCCATGCCACAAGAGGCCTCATTGCGGGCTGTCCTGCGGCCCCGACTCTCTCAAAGGTCGCCCTTGCAGCGCCTTGCCAAAGGGTTCTGGCTATGCGCACTGTTGTTGGGGCTGACTTATGGACTGATGACATATCCGTAGACTGTGAGTGTTCTTCCGCGCGCTTGGCCGCCAAGAATAAGCCACTGGTTTCCAGGGCGCTTCTCCAGGAAATAAGGGAAGCGGGACACCTCCCCTCCCTCAAGAAATCCTACTTCATCGCGGGCTCGTATGCGTGTGAGGAAGAGCCGCCGGCTCCTCACGCCTGACGATATCCGGATTCACCGCATTGGCAAGGATTTGGGCGTCCAAACTACGGGGGCCCGTAGGCGCTCCACTGCAGGGCAAAAGGAGCGCCTGCAGAAAGGCANCCGGCTCCTCACGCCTGACGATATCCGGATTCACCGCATTGGCAAGGATTTGGGCGTCCAAACTACGGGGGCCCGTAGGCGCTCCACTGCAGGGCAAAAGGAGCGCCTGCAGAAAGGCATGAAGCGTAACACTAAACTTCATTCCTTGAAGATCGGGCCAGGCAAGGTCCGCGGTCGTCTCTTCACGGCATCGGTCCTCTCCTCCGGAGTCTGGGGTCACCAGGGACGGGGGTTAAGCCCGTCCGTCCGTGGCAAGCTGCGTCTCCAGGCGGCCAGGATCAACGGCCACCAAAAGCTCGGTTCGGTCATTGCCGCTCTTGACACGCAGGAGTATGTTTGTGATCCTGTAGAAGAGGCGGTGTGCCAGCACTGGCGGTCGGTCTCCAGGATCCTTGCTAGGGACCCGTCCCGGGTCAGCAGAACGTGGCAAGTCCTCTGGTCCAGGCTTGGTGACCAGAGACGGTGGGCCCGGGTGACCTGGTCGCGTATCTCAAAGGACTACGGTATTGAAGCGCCGGAGTGGAACCACTGGACCATTCCGGGGGATGCCTCTCTCGATATCCGCATCAATCCGGATTTGCCTTGGCATACCTTCAAGGCGGAAGCGGCCCTCAGAGGCCAAGTCCGGAAATCCCGCAATCGCCTGCTGTCCCAGCAGACTTCGTGTGGTATGCTGGAGGATGGAGTCGACTGGACTGTCCCAAAGCGACTGGTCCACAAACACAAATCCAGATCCGACCGCCTCACTGGAATGCGGGCGGTCTGGCAGGGTGCTGTTTTGCGAGGCGCCCGCAGTGGAACCACCGTGTGCCCTCTCTGCCAGAAGGAAGCTTCCACCAAGCATGTGCTGAGGGAGTGCATCTTCTGGAAGGACAGGCAACCTCGTCACTGGGCCAAGTGGGAGGCTGAGTTCCCTCTCCCTTGTTTGTGAGGTCTCCTCCGGCACGGGCTACTGCTATGCCTGCCTATCCACACGGTGAGGCGTCCATTAGGGTCAGCCGTCTCTTTGCGGAGAATAGCCCGCAGTGGCAAGGTCTACTGACGCGTCCGGCGGCCCGTACAGCAAGGACCCTAGGCTTATAGGGTTGTGGGCTGGGCCATTGTGGCTTTCTGCAGGGTAGATGACGACATCCGCGAGCTTGGGGTTATTAGCGGCGTTTTGGGACCTGGCAGCACGGTGCCTCAAGGATGACAGTAGGGTTGTGTCGCCCCAACCCCTGCAACCCCTTGGAGCCAGGCTCCAGGTTCGTAGCTACCTGCTGCGCGAAGCACCCCAGCCAAAGAGACGCCGTTCCGCTTCTTTCTCCGAGTGTTGCGCAGACGAAACTTAGGAGTGGAAACCAGCTCCCTGTCCTCCTCCACTTCTGATTCTTGGGAACCATCTGAAACAAAACGGCGTTGTGGCTCGTAGATTTCCCCGTTGAAATTCAGCGAGCCGTCAAAAGAGCAAGCCTGGGAAGGCCTGGCCCTTGGAAGAGAGGCCGGCACCGTGGGAAAACAGTCCACTGCACGCAGTAAGACTTCAATGTCGCAAGGCTTTGCGGTACTCCAGCCATCAGCAAACGCATCCCACCAAACCAACTGTTGAGATCCCAGCAAAAGCGCATCCCCCAGGCACGCTTCGAAACAGGACTCCTCAGAGTAAAAAGTCAAAACTTTGGGTCCGGAGCGGAAGAAACCCACTCCCCACGACTGGGCAAACCCTCCCGGCCTACGCCGCCGCAGCAGGAGAACACCGAGAAGGAGAAGCCCGTTTCTTCGCAGCAGAAGCCCGAGAAGGAGAAGGCCGCCATCACCCGGAAAGAGGGCGACATATGGTGGGAGGAAACTTTGGGNCCCGAGAAGGAGAAGGCCGCCATCACCCGGAAAGAGGGCGACATATGGTGGGAGGAAACTTTGGGAAAGGCCTGTCGCCAGTTGAAGGATGGCATGGATGTTTCCGGTCACCCCCGCCTGACACTGAGTGAGGCTGGGACTGTGGTTGTGGTGTTTGACGATGGGACCGAGTGGCTGCCGCCGCTCATCCCACCCGATCTCACGAAGTTCGCTGCCGCTGGTGGGTCCGTGCCAAAGGTGGTGAAGGCGAAGGCTAAGCAGGCAGCTTCGAAGCCGGTCGAGGACTACGTGCTCGAGACGATCCGGGCGAAGTTCTCGAAGCAAGGAAAGGCTTCGCCGATTATTCAGGTGGAGGCTTGGGTCGACAGACACGACCTCAGCTCCGCCTGGAGGCAGAAGATGCAAATAGTGGTCAAGAGCGAAGGAGGCATGACGCCGACCGTGGCCATGAACATCTGCATGACCTAACACCTAAACCCACCGGCCGCTTGCAACAATGCACTCCTCGCCGATGCAGCTGCTGATGGCACGCCCTTGGCTGCATGTCGCTAAAGCGAAAAAGGGCAGAACTTTCCGCCTCTGCCTNAGAGCCTGTGGTGCTGTAGGTTTGAGTGCGAGGTATCCCAGGCAACATGGTTCGCGAGTCGTGCTAATCTACGCACGCCAGTTGTTGCAGAACTCTGTGCTGAGGCAGTGCGATGCATCCAAAACGGCATGGTTTGGAACTGCTGTAGTATCGGGCCGAGATCCGAGTAGCAGCTGCTATCGCGAAGTCTTAACTTGCTTAGATCGTTCAGCACGTGCTACTACAACTGTAGCGGAATANCTATCGCGAAGTCTTAACTTGCTTAGATCGTTCAGCACGTGCTACTACAACTGTAGCGGAATATGAGTTAGATCCTATTGACTATTGAGACCTTGAACAGAAACCCTCAAACGAAATCTCCAATCCCAACCAAACTTTCAAAGGCACTAAACTCCTAAACCCACCGCTTGCAACAATGCACTCCTCGCCGATGCAGATGCTGATGGCACGCCCTTGGCTGCATGTCGCTAAAGCGAAAAAGGGCAGAACTTTCCGCCTCTGCCTATGGACTTGAGGACCACTGGGTTCGTGAGGATGACCGGGCTGCTCTGCAACANAGGGCAGAACTTTCCGCCTCTGCCTATGGACTTGAGGACCACTGGGTTCGTGAGGATGACCGGGCTGCTCTGCAACAAGCTGGTGCCACGTTTAGATCTTTTCTGCTGGAGAGATATACTGAAGGCTCAATCACCGCTGCCGACTGCTGCTTGCTGGCTCACTATCATACCGAAAGCGGAGGTGAAGGCGCCGAAGATCTAGCACTATCGCCTGACCAAGCTACGACCCATGGTTCCCAACAGCACCTTGCCGGCCTTGACATCGGCCTTGTACTTTCTGCAATCTCTCTTCCAATGGCCGGATTTGCCACAGTACAGGCACTTATCAGAAGCAACACGCTTGTCACCGGGCTTGCCTTTAAATTGTCATGACCTTTGTCCTTGTCTTGCTTGCCCTTGCCTTTGCTGTCCTTGCCTTGCTTGCCCTTGCCTTTGCTGTCTTTTCCCTTTTCTTTGCCCTTGCCTTTCTTGCCTTTTCCAGCAAGACGATCAATCTCCATGGGCACTGCCCCATCACCAGACCCGGCGCCTGAACCCTGAGCTGCATCACCGAAATACGAAACGCCCTGCCACTTGAACTGCTGCCGTTCGATGCGCAGCACACAATCACGCACCGAAGAGTACGATGCGTCCTCCGGAAGAGTGGCATGGACCTGGTTCCTCGAAGCAGCGGGCAGGCAGCGGAAAAGAAGTGCGGTCTTAAGCTCCTCCTGGAGAAGTTGTCGCGATGCACTCTCATACTCGCTGAAAACCCTTTCGAGTTCAAGGATCTGAGGAAAGAGGGCCTCACCACCCTTGAAACCACTCACTTGTGTCAAAGCGGTGAGTATGCTTAAGCTTCGGGACTTGCTTTGTGGCGCATACAAGGAAATAGCTGGCGCACGGCCTCATAGCCGCAATTCCCAGAAACCGACTTGACCACAAGGAACCCACGACCCTTTATAAGCACCGAAAGCAATGCAAAGAGCTGACGCGATCGTGCAAGAATGTCCGAGGCCGTGGGGGTGATGTTCACCTGACGATGCAAGTTTGCCTTCAGCATATCAAGTTCTTCAGTGAACTTTGGGTCCAAGACCCCAAGATACTGCTCCAACGACCAAAGCCAGGAGGGCCAAGCAGAATGCTCCTGCATGATACGTGACATGTCTTTGCCTGAAAGTCCGGACACTGAAGAATCATGACTTCGCTGGTCGATCACTTGACTCAAGAGGGCCGTGGTATTATTACCAAGCTGGTGAAGCAAAGCTGTGACATGATCAGTCGAGACAGGACTATTGGCTGGCCAAGGGCTTCCAGGCGCTGCAGCAGGGAACTGCAAAAGAGGCGGAAGAGCGGGGCCTTGCACTGGCTCCCCAAGGTCATCATCATCAGGCACCGCAGGTGCCGACGATGCTGCAGCCATCACTGCAAGCTACAGCCGAGAGGCGCTACTTTCACCGAAGACAGAAAACCCCAAAGTGTGAAAAGATTGGGCCCTTCCAAAGAACCCCGAAGACAGACGTGTATGTCCTTCGTTGTGCTACGTGTAGCGAGGGAGTGAGGTTTCGGCTCCCCGGAGACGCCTTTCGCTCAGACCCAAAGGAATGAACCGGTAGGCACTCCGCTACCATGCTAATTTTCACTCAAACACAAGCGCCTGCGGAGTACACAGAGTCAGCACATTGGGCTATGAATTAAGGGGCTCTTCCGGTAAAACAAGTGTTCACGTAAAATACCGGCCAGGAAAACAAAGTTGGAAACACATGTACACACAGTGCGTGTACAAGGTGTGCAAAGTCTTGCACATTTCCCTCAGGAGTCCGAAATGGCGCTCCATTTCTTGGGACGGTAGTCCCTTTTCTACCATCAGCGTATCTTTGACATCACAGGTGATAGTCGACCAGAGTGCTTCGACATGTATGTCGAACTCATCCTTCAGGCGTTGGCGCTCAGTCGGAGTCACTGGGTTTTCGCTTTCATCTTTTCTTACGGCGGCCTTTTCTGCTGCTTCTTCATCTGTCTCTTCTGCCTCCTTGGTGGCCTTTTCTGCTGCTTCTTCATTTGCCTCTTCTGCCTCGGCGGCCTTGCTGCTTCATTGGCTTCCCTTGCGATCCTCGATCGCCTTTCCTCTGCTTCCTTTCTATTTTCCGCGAGGTCTTGAATGCGGGTAGCCATCACAGCTTCTTGCTCTTTCTCTTTTCTTTTCTCCCTTGGCCTTCAACTCTTCGGCCGTCTTCTTGAAGTCTTCCATAGCTTCATCATCTTCCTTTTTCTCTTCTTCCTCATCCTTTTCTCTCTTTTCCTCTTGCTCTTTGATCGTCTTCACATTTCTCTTCATCTTTTCTTCTTCATCATCGCTGCTGCTGCTTGAGNTCCTCATCCTTTTCTCTCTTTTCCTCTTGCTCTTTGATCGTCTTCACATTTCTCTTCATCTTTTCTTCTTCATCATCGCTGCTGCTGCTTGAGCTTTCTTCCTTCCTTTTCTTTTCTTCCGCATCACTCGTCGGGTCCGTGTCCGCTTCACTTACCGGCTTCCCCGGTTTATCTTCTCTCAGCTTGTTCAAGTTTGTTATGTTGGCGTCGACTTCCTCCGGCGAGAGGCGCTCGCTCTCCTTCTCTTCAGCTGCACCTCGATGAAGTTAACACTTTCTACGCTCTTCGCTTTCTCCATGTACTCTTTGAGCTGATCATCAGACGCCATTCTTCTTTTTCTTCTTTTCCTCTTTTCTTCTTCTTCCTTCTTTTCTTCTTTGCTGCCTCCCTTCGAAGGCTTGATCCGAAAAATGGTTGCGGCAACACATATAAGCAACGACATGCACAACATGCACATCATCCCTACACTANTCTTCTTCCTTCTTTTCTTCTTTGCTGCCTCCCTTCGAAGGCTTGATCCGAAAAATGGTTGCGGCAACACATATAAGCAACGACATGCACAACATGCACATCATCCCTACACTAGCTGCTAGCTGCACTTCTGCCAAACTGAGTAGCACAGCTGTCGTCACCGCTTGGATAATCCTTGTAACCGTCGTTTCATCGAAACTCACCTTGCTTCTTGAACTTGCTCTTCTCACCTCAGCTTCTTGAACTTCTTGTGCTTCTTGATCAAGGTACTCACCGACATATCCTAGTGTAGCCATGTGTTTCTTTATTTTGTCACGCGTCAGTGATTTGGTACCGAGGTCCGAGGGATTGTCCTTACCCTTTATCGCCTTTATGATGAGCTTGGGAATTCTTTGGATCCATAAGAGGTCCACGTCTAAATGACGTGCCTTGCCTAAACCCTTTCTCGCGATGAGCTGTCGTGAGCTCGACGAATCTGAAAATAAAGCCAGTCTGGGTTCCACTCCCAGAATCCTTTTCAACAATCCTTTCAAGAACACACCTTCGGATAAAATCGACGTTGCGGCAATTGTTTCAGCTTCGCATGAGCTTAGCGCTACGCTTTTCTGCCTTTTACTCTGAAAATGAACCAAATTGCCGTTGACCATTATCGCACCGCACGACACGCTCTGCCTCGATTCGCGATCAGCGGCCCAGTCGCTGTCACTGATAACCTCGATCAGCGCTGGTGCCTTGTAATTGTCTCTTTCAACACTTTCATCTTCTGTTCCTCATCTCGTTGAAACTCTTACCCGGATAACTTTTCTTGTGAAACAATGCCAAATCCGGTGTTCCTTTCAGATACTTTCCTACGTACCTCAACAACTCCATATCTGCTTCAACCGGTGCTGCTAGCTTTGTCGAAAGCTTCTTCAGAACATACATGATGTCCGGTCTTTCCGGTGCTAGATACAACAGTATCCCAACTCCTTTTCGGTACGTGTGGTGGTCCTCCGCACTCAGCGGATCCATCCCTCCTTTCCTCGCTTGGAACGACCTTCCATTGTCCGATGGACACAATCAATCCGTCAACATACTTTGAGTTCATCGTTATCTCCACATCGCCCTCATTGGACGACTTGAAACTTCTCTTCAAGAAACCCATTGAACCTTCCTTTTCATCCAACGGTCCTTCAACTTTGATCTTCAATCCTTTGCTTCTCAGAAACTCTACCAGCTTTTCGAAGTCATTTCTTGATGCGTAAAGCTCCATGTCATCGACATGAGTCAATACTATCATTCCTTTGCCATTCTTGCCTGGCATCTTTGAGAATAGCGCTGGTAATCTGCTGTCACTTGTCATGCCGTACTCTTTCAGGTATCCTTTCAACTTGTTGAACCATGCGCTTGATCCAATCCTCTGACCCGGAAGTGTGAACCCTAACTCGTAGTACGCACCGTCAACTTCTACCACTGTTGGTTCTTCTTGCTCAACCATCAGATAAGCATCTCCAACGTCTATGCTTCCCAACGAGTAGATGACGTAAACAGTACTGACAGTAGCTTCACAGTGCTTACACCTGTCGGGGAAAACAAACTTGCAATATCCGCATCCCCTAGCCATCGAAATTTACGTGCTACAAGTCTTCCTCTTCGACGCCCACTTTCTCTGTGTCTCCAATCATATACCACTTTTGTTGACAGAAACTTGTACTTTGTCAAGTCTGCATCCTTTGGCAGTTTGTTCAGCACTGTCATCTTTGTTAGTCTTTCAATCTCATGTGATCTTGACACACCATCTACCTTTGCCAATTCTTCTTCATCTAAGTTTGGTGGTCCACTGTCGAAATCATTTGACCATGTTGGCATTCCTTTTGGAAGTTCTTCTTCTCCATCTGACTCATACTCACCATCATCTTCTTCAAACTCTGCTTGAAGTCCTTCAAATTCATCAAGTTCAACGTCTTCATCGTCATGATACATCGGTTCTTCTGTTCTTAAGAACGATTCAATTTCTTCTACACTTCTTGATGCCATGACTCGTCGTACACTGCTTGATGCTTCTCCTTTCTGAGACTTCTCTGGCCTCTCTTGGAATTCTGTCGCTCCTTCATCAACTCTTTGTGTCACTGACTCTGAAACTTCAGCTCTTCCTTCCAATCCTCTCTCTGGCGATGTTGGCGGGTCTTCACCCGGTATCAGTTCTTCAGAACCTTCGCTTGGAGCACTTCGCTTTGCTCCTCCACGTCTACTGCTGTCACTGCTCGAACTCGATTGGTCCAGTTGGCCTTCTCCTGGATCTTCGTTTTCGTCTTGTTCGCCATCACTTGGAGGATCTGAGGCCGCTTCTTGGCTTGGACTACAATCCTTCAATTCTTCTTCCGCCGATGCTTGCTCTCGCCGTGGCACAGGTACATCACCAATCGCCATCTCAATTCCACTGGTTGGAGGTAGACGTTTGGTCGATTTCCTTCCTACCAGGGAATCCTGAACATAATTCCACGGCGTTCCTGTCGCCTCTGCCAGTACTTCAATACTGTACCCTGGCGTGCATTGGCGCATCGTTCTGCACTTCACTATTCCTTGTCTTGTACTCACAAAATTCATGTTGCTTACCGCATCCTTTCCAACAAAGATTCCTCTCTTCCAAGTTTCACCTTTCTCTTTCACCTTTGGCAACGGCTTTGCCAACACAACACTTCCCCACGGTGCTAATGTTCCTTTATACTCTCGGTCAAACAATATCTCGAATGGTGTCTTTCCAACCTGTTCAAGAGGAATGCTGCGTGTGTTGCAGCCCATGGGTACAACGTGCTCTCAGACGTAATCTTCACCTTTGCTTCTGATTCAACAGGGCGGAGAATATCTCCCCACATTATTTTTCTGCTTCTGTCGCCATTATTTTTTTTTTCGGCCCTCGGCCCTCGCCACTATGACTCTATTACTCTATTCCACGATTACTCTATTACTGTNTTATTTTTTTTTTCGGCCCTCGGCCCTCGCCACTATGACTCTATTACTCTATTCCACGATTACTCTATTACTGTATTACTCTATTACTCTATTACTCTGTTACTCTATTACTCTATTACGTTAGTACTTTATTACTCTAGGACTTTCTTACTCTATGACTCTATTACTCTATTACTCTCCTACTCTACTATTCTATTACTCTATTACTCTTTTACTCTATTACTCGATTACTCTATTATANTATTACTATTACTATTACTATTACTATTACTACGACTATGACTATTACTATTATTATTACTATTATTATTAGTAATAATAATACTATTACTATTACTATTACTATTACTATTACTATTTTTTTACTATTACTAGTACTAGTACTAGTACTAGTACTAGTACTAGTACTATTACTATTACTATTACTATTGCTATTGCTAGTACTATTACTAGTACTAGTACTATTACTATTACTATTACTATTACTATTACTATTACTATTCATAACAAACACGCGAGAAAAAAAAAAGGCCACAGGTGCAAAAAAATAATGGCTGCAAAAATAGGCCCTCCATTCAACACCATAAACCAAAGTCTTCGACAAGTTCCTCACAGTCTGAACCCATCGTTCCACCTGTAATCCTTGGAGTTCATCTGGTGCTACATCTTGGATTTCCGTATCCAGTTTGTTCATCTTTCTGATTCCTTGCACTTTCTTCCTCGGGGAAATCATTGCTGGTTCTGTGTCTGTTCTCAGTATCACCTTTGAATTCAACAGCATCAACACTCTGCATACTTCTTCAACCAAATATGCTGTAGCTTCTTTCATTGGAACGGGAGTGGCGTGAACAAACTTCGTCGCTTGATCAACCATGACTAACCCTATAGTCAACGCATCTTTACTCTCCTTCTTGTTTTCTTCATCCCTCGTTCCAGTGAACTGAAATCCATCGTCACCAATGATGCTTCGTTTGTTTTGTCTGACACGTCAAAGTTGTCTTCCCTTGATCTTGTAGCTTGGCAACTTGTACACCAATCTGCCTTTGGCAAATGCGTAAGTTCGTGCTTTCTTCTTTCTTCCTCTGTTGGCTCTTGTGGTTGTTTCTCTCCTTTTGGCTCTCTTGAAAATTCCATCTCTAATCCTTTGGAGATTTCCACCAAATCTTTCAGCTTGTTTGCTGACACCGCCTGCTTGAGTCTTTTCCATACTTGCGACTTGCTCCCTGTTTTCCTACCTTGAGGAACTCGCATGCTGTTCTCATTTTCTTCAAGGTGCTGTATAGTTACGGCAAAATTTACAAAACCCGATGTCTTGATTATAGCCTTCATTTTGTTCGATTGTTAATTTAAATTCTACTATATTGGTCATATTAACAATAATAACAAATTGTTATTTCATCCATAGGGGGACGCTTCGGCCGAAGCCTCGCGAGCTTCGCTGTGCCTGCGACAAAACTAATTAAACACCCGCTTATGATATGCTATTGAATGTGTCGCACTATTTCCCTTTCCTACGTTCATTCAACGTGAAACAAAAGGGTCACTGTTTGGGGGCGTTCTTCTCCTTCTTCCAAGATAGCCTAACTGGCTCTGTCATCAATATACCAAAAACAAGCCTTTAATGTTAATCCTTCCTTTGTAATTTGAAATTCTTCGTACACTAGCTAGCACTTCCTAACCCGCCACCTCCCCAGGACCCCGCTTAGGGTTCGTAGCTGTAAAGCTCTAGGCTTTAGCGCACGGACACAGCAGCTGACGCAGACCCTCACTCATTTTAGCGGTGTGGCACAGGTCCCTGTTGCCCCGAAGAAAGTCTCTAGCC
>BGNK01006784.1:13075-23394 GCA_003297005.1 Symbiodinium sp. clade A Y106 | reverse complement strand
GTCTTGGGAAGTTTTGCAGAGAAGTTCATAGTCTTGTGCACATCGATCAAGGCTGATCCGAATTCAGCAAAGCCTTGCTCGTCGAACTCCAGATTCATAGAGTCGACGTGCTGAACGTCGCTCCACCGGCACCTGGCATATATGCAAAAGAGGGCAACTCCACACATGAGCCGGTCCCACAGGTCATCCCCTTCATACAAGATCCTGACGTTAAGTTCTTACAGCCTTTGACACTTTCCATCTGCTTTGACTGCCAGGGTGGCCTGCTTAGCTGAGGACAGGCCCCAGCACCTCCTACTCTTGACACAAGGCAACAGGAAAGTCACATCAAAAGTGTAATGTACAAAAGTAACCGCTTCCATGATGCCACGCAGCTGGGACAAAGATGCACCACCTGCTTTGCAATCTCTAAGAATCTTGTAAAGGGACGACTCGGACACCGGCATGGTGTACCCGTTTGAAGCTGCGTATTTTCCCAATCTTAGCATGCTGTTGGCTCGCTTGAGACAAGTNAGCTGCGAAGTGACGGTCGCCACTTCGCTATTCCAGCTTTCCAGAACCGCGCACCACTTGACAAGGGCTCTACTCATGTCAGCTTCCCTCTGATCCCTCCACGAGATCACAGCTCTATTGAGTACAACCCGCTCGAAGGTAACATTGGCGACCTTTCTCGCACGTTTAGGTCCGGGCTGATCATCGGCCTCCAGTGCTTCCTTCAAGTATTCAACAGGAGGGGTCGCCCTATCAAACTTNTTAGGTCCGGGCTGATCATCGGCCTCCAGTGCTTCCTTCAAGTATTCAACAGGAGGGGTCGCCCTATCAAACTTTGGGAAGGCAACGAGGTCGTCCGTCGTGACAACAGGTTTGAAGAAATCACCCCAAAACCCTTCATCCCAAGGGAGCTTTGGCAACTCCTCGCGCAGGCTGTTATGGGAAACACGCAACAGATGCCGNGAGGTCGTCCGTCGTGACAACAGGTTTGAAGAAATCACCCCAAAACCCTTCATCCCAAGGGAGCTTTGGCAACTCCTCGCGCAGGCTGTTATGGGAAACACGCAACAGATGCCGGTAACAGTTAGGGTCTACTTCTAAACCACTGAGCACGGAAGGAATCGAAGGAGCAGGCTCGGGACTCAGGCCAGCGCCACCTTGCACTGACCTTTGATAAGAATCGGCTTCCTGAACACTTCCTAATGATTGCCCTGACTGGCCGGATGCCTCATGGTCAGACGGCGGGTGCCATGACACAAGCTCCTCTTGCCAAAAACTGCCTACACCGTCGTCGTCCGAACGCACAGCAGAAGCATCCCTAAGAAGATCGAAAGCACTGCAGGCAAAGTCTGAGCCCTCGGGAGGGCGACCTGATCCATGGCACTCGTCCATTGACGAGTCTGACCCTCCCCTACGGCTACCTACCGGACAGCGGCATGCCACCCCCTAGCACAAAGTTGTTTCACTCTGCGCCAAAGGAAGTGGACTTCCCTCCCACCCTACCCTTGAGGAAGAATGCGGATATGAGAACACATTCGCACAAGCTCAAGGGAAAANACAAAGTTGTTTCACTCTGCGCCAAAGGAAGTGGACTTCCCTCCCACCCTACCCTTGAGGAAGAATGCGGATATGAGAACACATTCGCACAAGCTCAAGGGAAAATTATGTTTAAGAAAACTGGTGCACTCGGTTAGCAGAGACAAACCGTTGAGTTCAAAAGAGAAATAAAGATTTTATCCCTGCGCTCCGCTCCGGGACGAAAATCTTNAGCTCAAGGGAAAATTATGTTTAAGAAAACTGGTGCACTCGGTTAGCAGAGACAAACCGTTGAGTTCAAAAGAGAAATAAAGATTTTATCCCTGCGCTCCGCTCCGGGACGAAAATCTTCATCTGCTCAATGTAGGAAGAAGGCTGGCGAACCACGATTCCATCTGAAGTGATTGTATGCAACCGCTTGAGAAAACTGAACGAGTGACCTACCTCATAAGCAAGCTCATACGTGATCTGAAATCTCTGTTCGATCACTGGAATGAAGCACTCGCGGGCCCACTTGAGCGGCAACAGTAGCAGTGAGTCATCAACATGGATCATGCCCGGGCCCTTGCTTACACTCGCTTCATCTGCACTCGGCTTGCTGCTGACATGCACCACGGCGGGACACTCCCTGCACTTTTCCACTTCAAAGTGCTCTCCAAGGTACTCACAGAAATGGGCAAACCACTGCTGGCTGCCTTCGCGCTGTCCCGGAATCATCTTCAGAAAGATAAGGTCACGGCCTTGCACTCTGGAAACCACCGGGGTCGGTTGAGGAACTTCCAAATAGGCATCCTTCACGTCGAGGGCAAGCATTGCATACTGCTCTGTCGGCCGCGTTTGCGACCATGTCAGCCACTGCGCCGGGACAAGGCGCAGAATATCTGTAGAGGTCGCAGGACTGAATAGTCCTTCCTTTGACTCATCCAGCCATCTGAACTCTCTCGCGCACAGTCGCGAGCGGCGGTACCAGTAAAGCTGCCCCTTGCGCTTCTTTTGTCGCCATGTTCGGACAAACTTTGTCGTGAGGCTCTTCATTGAACTCACGTCATCACTGCTTGCAGCATCTCTCAGTACTGACTTCTTGAGCAACCTGCTGACCTCGACCTGGTCTGCCAATTGATCTAGCTCGGCCAAAATGGCATCATCGAGCTCGGGTTCCTTTCCATTGTCGGGAAACCNATCTCTCAGTACTGACTTCTTGAGCAACCTGCTGACCTCGACCTGGTCTGCCAATTGATCTAGCTCGGCCAAAATGGCATCATCGAGCTCGGGTTCCTTTCCATTGTCGGGAAACCACAGTCTGTCGTCGTCCTCGGCCACCTCCTCTTCGGGAGCGGCCTTGCTCTCATCTGTGAAACCATAGTCCGTCTCGGACTGTGCAGACCAAANGGGTTCCTTTCCATTGTCGGGAAACCACAGTCTGTCGTCGTCCTCGGCCACCTCCTCTTCGGGAGCGGCCTTGCTCTCATCTGTGAAACCATAGTCCGTCTCGGACTGTGCAGACCAAATCTTGGTCTCCGCTTCCCAGCCATCTGGCTGGTCCATGTCAAACTCACCCTCATCGTTCACCTCGTACGACTGGTCACCGAAAGTAACTGCACGAATGCGCAGCTTCTTCAATGGAGGCANGGGTTCCTTTCCATTGTCGGGAAACCACAGTCTGTCGTCGTCCTCGGCCACCTCCTCTTCGGGAGCGGCCTTGCTCTCATCTGTGAAACCATAGTCCGTCTCGGACTGTGCAGACCAAAGCTTGGTCTCCGCTTCCCAGCCATCTGGCTGGTCCATGTCAAACTCACCCTCATCGTTCACCTCGTACGACTGGCCACCGAAAGTAACTGCACGAATGCGCAGCTTCTTCAATGGAGGCAGTTCGGCCTCTGGCGTGCTCGGCGGATCGGCCCTCATCGAAGGATTGGGCCCCGGGGGCTCATGCAAAACATCAGTCATGCTTTCGTCTGGCACTGCTCGAGCACTCTCAGGAGGAGGCACATTGCGCCGTGGNGGCGGATCGGCCCTCATCGAAGGATTGGGCCCCGGGGGCTCATGCAAAACATCAGTCATGCTTTCGTCTGGCACTGCTCGAGCACTCTCAGGAGGAGGCACATTGCGCCGTGGAGGCGCCATTGCCCCGGCCCCGCCCAATGGCGTAACCGGCACACCAGGTTCATAACTGCTGGAGTCGGAGGCTCGCTTGCAGCCTCATCAGGGGATCTCGGCTGCACTGCCGGCACTGGATCAACGATCGGCTGTCGCTGCTTCGGCATCGCCACAAACTTGGTCCCAATGACACCACTTCCGTAGTCCCACGGGAACCCTTTCAGCTCGCGATAGAGCTGAATTTCCAACTCCCACGGCTGGCCCACACGGCGGATGGACCGCGAGAGCCTGATGCCATCTTTTCCCGCAATGATGTACATATCATTGATGGCAGACTTGCCAACCAGAATTCCCAGCATCCATCGCTTGTCGCCTTTCTGTTTCACTTCAAGCTGGCAGTAAACTGGCTCGGCAAACGGCGCAACGCGCCCACTGTACTTGGCTCCACATGATCTCTCATAGGCAGTCATGTTGCCTATAACTCTGTATCGGTTCAACAGCCAAGCACTGTGCACAAACGACCAGGCAAATAGTACATGTGTCGTGGGCAGTGGAAGGCCGGTGCGGGCACGAGCCTGATCAAGCAAAGTGTTGGCAAGCTTCCGCACAGAGTCGATGGCCTTTTCACAAAAGCCTAGAGAGCCTTTTGCACCTATTGCAGGGTTCTGCACCAAAGTCTGGAGTCCCAGCCTCTGCCTGGCGGTNAAAGTGTTGGCAAGCTTCCGCACAGAGTCGATGGCCTTTTCACAAAAGCCTAGAGAGCCTTTTGCACCTATTGCAGGGTTCTGCACCAAAGTCTGGAGTCCCAGCCTCTGCCTGGCGGTAACAACCGCACGTTGAAGAGTCAATGTAGCGGGCTCGCTGTCGCACTTCAGAGTCACGGCACTGTGGCCCAAGCTTTGGATGAACCTCATGAGTTCAATCCCAAGGTACCTGGTGTCGCCTTTGGACTCGCATGGAATGGCGGCGATCATTCCTGTAGCACTGTCGTGTACCACAAGGCATTTGAGGGCACGCTGGGGTTCCTCAGGCACAGCGTCAATGCTATGCATTCCTTCGTCCAAGCTATAGCCGGTGAAGCTGAAGTCGAACTCGACAATTGGCACCTCTCGCGTGCCTTCCTTCAGAAACTCGCTGCGATCNATGGTGACACAGTGAGGGCACCACGGCTTGTAGGGGATATGGGTGCACTCGTGGAGGAACTTCTCTGCCTCGCTTGGTGCCCGCGGCACCGGCTGTACTCGAGGCTGACGCTCACCGGTAGACTCGGCATCAGCAGCTAGCTCCAGTTCCAGGGCCAAACGCTGTTTCTCAAGATAGCCCTTGACACGCGAGAACAGGCGGGACTTAGAACCCGCGGTGCTGAGGTTGAGCTTGGCTGCAGCGGCTTTCAAAACCCCCAGGCTGTCACGAGAGATCAAAACACCATCCAAATTCAAAGGCTCAGCAGCACCAGCTGGTACTCCGGCTTCCGCCTGGTCGGGCAGCGGCAACGATGCTGGGATCGGCTCTCCAGCAGCATCCTCGAGACCTTGCATAGCCTCGTCTTCAGGAACCACACGATCTTGCTCGACTGTCCCGACATGCAGGCGCCTGCTCTGACTCACCTCGAAAATGATAAAAATCTGGCTCCGGTAAGCCATCCGGATGGGACATGCCTGCGGGGAGCTGCACACCAACCTCAGAGACTGGCTCAACCCGCACATGCAAAAATGAAATTACCTCTGCAACCTGACCTCCCGGCAAAACAGCCTCAGTGTCCTTTAGGTCGGCCCACGGCACACAGTGTTCAAGCAGGAACCAAGTGCCACTGCATTGCATCAGCGTGGTGCGGTACGGCCAACCTATGGGTGCCATCATGCTCGGGTCGACGAAACGGCTTGTCCGACCCCGCCACACCAAATGACCTGTTGCACCTACTTGCCAGCCGTACTCAATTGCATCGACGGTCTTTGCCTCAAGGCGCACTTGAATGGAAGCAACTTGCAGTGTGCTGGCGTAAGCCTTACGGACCTCACCTGTGGCACGCACTTCACGGACCTCACCTGTGGCATGTACTTGTGCCTGGGCGCACACGGCATCACGGACCTGTTGGCTGTCGGCATCTCGAACCTGTTGGCTGTCGGCATCACGAACCTGTTGGCTGTCGGCATCACGAACCTGTTGGCTGTCGGCATCACGAACCTGTTGGCTGTCGGCATCACGAACCTGTTGGCTGTTGGCATCACGAACCTGCTGTNCTGTCGGCATCACGAACCTGTTGGCTGTCGGCATCACGAACCTGTTGGCTGTCGGCATCACGAACCTGTTGGCTGTTGGCATCACGAACCTGCTGTTGGCTGTTGGCATCACGAACCTGCTGTTGGCTGTTGGCATCACGAGCCTGTTGGCTTGGCCTGACGAGCCCTGCATGCAGTTCGCCTTCACTTACATCTGCTTCGGAGTGGTCGTTGGCCTCACCTTCACCTGGATTGCGGTAGATCAAGTCAAGAGACTCACTCTCAACACGACGGATCTGAGCATTCACGGCCAACGAATAACCTTTGAACACTAGGGGCACTTCAACGCCACTCCGTGGGTGGCTGAGGCACATANTCAACACGACGGATCTGAGCATTCACGGCCAACGAATAACCTTTGAACACTAGGGGCACTTCAACGCCACTCCGTGGGTGGCTGAGGCACATAGAGCCTATGCCTGCATTGTCACCTTGGCCTCTGCGAACGGGCCACCATCCTTTGCGCATGAGCCGTCCAAGGCTCAACATCAAGGGTTGCGTCACATTTGCAACAATGCACCGCTCACGGATCACAACTGGCTGGGATCCACCAAACAACACAAAGTCAACTAGGCGCTCTGCTTGCACTTGCATTGCACCTCCCTGGGCATCTTGTACCTGGAGAGGCCTTGCTCGGGCAGCTCGGCCACCCGACTGAAAAGTCTCAGGGATGCACGAAATGTCGGCACCAGAGTCAATGATCACACTGTGGCCTGAATTGGTAACTGCTCGAACACATGTAGGAGCAGAGCAAGGCAGTAGGTCGAGCGCGACATAGTCATCAGGAGGCAGAGTCCACTGATCATCATCATCCTGGGTATCCATGGAGAACCTCTGTGGCGCAGTCACAGTCACCATGCGTACATTGGGCTCATATGCAAAGGGATCCTCCAAGTCGGACATGTCAAACAGAAGTGGCTCTGCTGCAATGCGACGCACATTGGACTGGCCTGCCTTACCTTGCTGAGAATGGAGGGCACTGGCGGAGGACGGAACGGTGGTGCTTGTGCCGGCATCGGAGGCGGAAGACGGACTGGCCTGGACTTGTCGGGCACCTTTCTCATGGCCTTGCATGTATGCTTTGTACTNATGGAGGGCACTGGCGGAGGACGGAACGGTGGTGCTTGTGCCGGCATCGGAGGCGGAAGACGGACTGGCCTGGACTTGTCGGGCACCTTTCTCATGGCCTTGCATGTATGCTTTGTACTGGAAACAGTCTCTCTTGTAGTGTCCAGGCTTCTGGCACCAGCTGCACACGGAGGACCAACTGCCCTTACCACTAGCACCTTTGTCCTTACCTCCCTTGCCCTTTCCTTTGTCGCTCTTGCCACCATCGTTCTTGCCACCTTTGCCTTTGCTCTTGCCACCTTTGCCCTTATCACCTTTGGCACCTTTGGGCTTGCCTCTGTTACCTTTGCCTTTGTCACCTTTGGCATTGACACGATCTACATCCATTGGCACGGCATCGCCAACGTCATGCAGTCCTTTCTTGCCGTCACTCAGACCATAACTCGAAGCAACACTGGTTTGCCANTTGCCTTTGTCACCTTTGGCATTGACACGATCTACATCCATTGGCACGGCATCGCCAACGTCATGCAGTCCTTTCTTGCCGTCACTCAGACCATAACTCGAAGCAACACTGGTTTGCCACTTCGTGTTTGCACCATCCCATCGAAGAACAAGCTCACGCAGATCACGGTAGGTGCTATCATCCGAAATGACGACATTGGCATGCTGACGCAGCTGGCCTCCCAAACAGCTGAGGAGGGTGGCCATCTTGTTGTTCTCCGGAAGGCCTCCTGGTTCGAGGCGCTCATACTCCTCAAAAGCAGTCTCAAGGCGCAAAAGTTGCTGGGCGAGGCCTTGCTTGGCATCAAAGCTGGGCCAACTGTTGATCGTACGAAGTAAAGCAAGCACGCGGTTGCGTGTCTTAGGCATCAGGTCCTTGCTCAGCAACCTCCAAGCCTCGTAACCATTCTGATTCTGCACAGAGCGTAGCAGGCGGCGGCCGCGCTCATACAGCAACCCATTCAGCATTCCGTAAAGCAACCTAGACCGCTGCTTTGCACCATCTTCAAGCATGCTGAAATCCACTGGAGTTTGCTGACGGCCATACTCATGAAGCTCACTGCTGAAGCTCGCGTCCAGACAGGACAAATACTGTTCGAACGTCCAGCTCCACTGGGGCCATTGCGCGAACTCCTCTTCTCGGGTGGACGGCCGGAACGGATCCGGCTTCGGAAGTACCTTGGTAAGGTCTCCAAGTCCCAANGACAAATACTGTTCGAACGTCCAGCTCCACTGGGGCCATTGCGCGAACTCCTCTTCTCGGGTGGACGGCCGGAACGGATCCGGCTTCGGAAGTACCTTGGTAAGGTCTCCAAGTCCCAAGGGGCGGGGACCATGAGAAGTGGTCGCGAACGCGGCGGCTTGCGCCGCAGCACTTGCAGCCTGTGTAGCCTCTGACATCCTCTGCATAAGAACCCGCAAGTCGGCAGCTGTCATAGCAATCTCACTGCCAGCATTGGTCGGGCTTGTAGGCTGAAAGAAGTTCGTCATCACAGGCTGAGCGAGTTGCGGACCAAACTGCTGGGCTGAGGCAGTGGCGCCGGAGGGGCCTGTGAGCTCCTCATCCGTCTCATCACCAATATTCGCCATTGTTGCTTCAGCGAGGTGTTCAATCAAGATCAATAACTGCTTTGCAACTGTTCGNGACAAATACTGTTCGAACGTCCAGCTCCACTGGGGCCATTGCGCGAACTCCTCTTCTCGGGTGGACGGCCGGAACGGATCCGGCTTCGGAAGTACCTTGGTAAGGTCTCCAAGTCCCAAAGGGCGGGGACCATGAGAAGTGGTCGCGAACGCGGCGGCTTGCGCCGCAGCACTTGCAGCCTGTGTAGCCTCTGACATCCTCTGCATAAGCACCCGCAGGTCGGCAGCTGTCATAGCAATCTCACTGCCAGCATTGGTCGGGCTTGTAGGCTGAAAGAAGTTCGTCATCACAGGCTGAGCGAATTGCGGACCAAACTGCTGAGCTGAGGCAGTGGCGCCGGAGGGGCCTGTGAGCTCCTCATCCGTCTCATCACCAATATTCGCCATTGTTGCTTCAGCGAGGTGTTCAATCAAGATCAATAACTGCTTTGCAACTGTTCGNGCTGAGGCAGTGGCGCCGGAGGGGCCTGTGAGCTCCTCATCCGTCTCATCACCAATATTCGCCATTGTTGCTTCAGCGAGGTGTTCAATCAAGATCAATAACTGCTTTGCAACTGTTCGAACACAAACTGACGCCAAACGTGAGTCTGGGCCTCAAGTCAATCGGCTGCTCCGGCGGGGCCTGCAGTTCTGGGAACGCGGCCTCACTAGAGACAGCACTTGTTGAAAAATCGAAGGCCTCCAAATCCTTGTCGAACAAAGCACGTTCTTCGGTCGCAAACACAGTGTCTCTCACCAAGGCTTCAGAAACTGCTTCGTTGCACACGTCTTCCACTGCAAAGAACCGAAAAGCTTCCTTGAGCAAGCTGTCCTTCAAACAGCGGTGGGCGAAATCCCACACCTGAGCTGGAGTGTCCAGAGCGGCCAAGTTCGCTTCCAGCGCACGTTGGGCGGTGCTCAANAACCGAAAAGCTTCCTTGAGCAAGCTGTCCTTCAAACAGCGGTGGGCGAAATCCCACACCTGAGCTGGAGTGTCCAGAGCGGCCAAGTTCGCTTCCAGCGCACGTTGGGCGGTGCTCAAGATATTCTGCCACCCTTCAGCGGATCTGCCCACGGGGCGCTCACGTTCCAGCAGTTGCTCAAGATGAAGTTCTGTGACTCTGGCCTTGATGGCCTCCAGAGAGGCTTGCGTAGCAGCCGTNCCCTTCAGCGGATCTGCCCACGGGGCGCTCACGTTCCAGCAGTTGCTCAAGATGAAGTTCTGTGACTCTGGCCTTGATGGCCTCCAGAGAGGCTTGCGTAGCAGCCGTGCTGTTCAGAAGGGCGCGGGCGAATCGGGATCAAAGGCGACTACACACCTAAATCCCTCAACACCGGAAGTCAAAAGAAAAGATCTCAGCCCGATGGCCCCTGAACCAAATCCCAAAGGAAAGTTCACGTGTGTGGAACTCCCGGCTGTCCGGAAGCTCCGCTACCATGAAAACGCACTCGCTCTTTTCCACACTCAGAGCCTGATTCACGGCGGAGTTCTGCAACTCACAATGTGTTCCATGAAAATGGGCTCATGCCAAAATCACGTGTTAACACATGTAAACTGTCTGAGCAAGGTGTGTACAAAGGGCAGGGATGTTAAGTTTCATCAAACAAGCTGGCCACATCCGGTAGATGCAGCGCCCCGCAGGCCGCGAAGAATGGATAAGAAATCTCGAAGGACTTGTCCTGCAACAGGCGACGGCAAGGCTAGAGAACGAGACAGCAGAA
>BGNK01006784.1:318-11665 GCA_003297005.1 Symbiodinium sp. clade A Y106 | reverse complement strand
CCACAGAAGCTGCGGACACACTGACCTGTGGCAAGAGCACATCAGATGCCTAGCCGCTTATGCAGGCTCCTGGAGCTACGGCCATGCACAGCAGGGTAGACATGAGAGCAAATGCGAACCCGGGTGCTCCGTGTAGGGCTCTCTGGGCAACGTTGCTATGTATGCTTATGTTGCCTACGTGGCCATGTTCGCCAAATGTGCTAACGTCGCTGGAAACCCAGGGCGACCAACCACGAAAGTATGCCAAATATGTAGACTTTCATGGAACTAGGGTTTATCTGTACAGATCTGTATATAGTGGATCGACACAGCGTTGAGTGAGCAAGAAAATACCCTAAGTGCCCCCCCTAAAAAAACAATAACATCTAGCAGGGATATGAAAAAACCTAAGTACCCCCCAAAATCCTACCAACATCTAGCAGGGAATTATAAAAAGCCCATACTTGTGTTATCTCAGGACTCGGTGAGTTGCTGGTTCACCCAAGGGTGATCGGAAGCAATCGAAGGTTGCAGTCATGTTTCGATAGTGAATTCCTGGGGTGTCGACCACTCAGCCATGTGAGCACAGATCTGAGTGAGATCACGATCGATGGTGATTTTGCCGGGGTGTGCCCGCTCAGCCACTAATGCGCGGATCCAGGGGCCAGATCAGCAAGTCTATGTGTGTTTGTGCGTAAGTAACTCTCGACACAGTCATGCGATCCATGCTGATCATGGTCCGAATCGACGGCATGGTCGTGACGTCTTTCTGCGCCGATGCGTCTTGCAGCATCAATACGCAGGGTTCCCAGCATGTATATGCATGCGAGTTTATCAGTGCTTCATGGTGGTGGGGTGGTGGTGTAGATTTCCCAGGTCATCGGCAGGAGCTGCCAGAGAGACGCTCGCGGTCTCCAAACCGTGATGGTGGTGAGGATCCCGATACTGCAACAAGTGACCCAGCATGGGAATGCAAAGGTGCATCCCCCCTCACTGCTCGCTGTGTGTGCATGCTCTGCATAGCTTCTCAGTTGATTCTGCATGGCGGGATCGGATGTATGATCTACCGAGATTTTTAGGTCTAGAGTTGACCGGTAATTAGTGCCGACACTTGGCTGCCATGGCAGCTTTGATTGAGGCCCAGGCCACATCTTTGTTTGCAGCAGTTCCCAAAACAAGATCATCTGGGCGATTGTATGTATATCGACTGATCAGGTAGCCATGCTCGAGCGACGCGAGTTTCGGCGACACCAGAGAATTCTGCTAGAGGAGCGAGATTTTCATAGTACGTATAAGCATTACTCTAGTCGTCATGCTAAATTTTGCAGGACTTTCTCAACAGCTTCTTGTTGGCGGAGCCCAACAGGCTCCCAAGCATTCGCAAACACGAGGTGCGCATAAATTATATGAAAATAATCATCCGTGCAAACCAAATATATAATTAAACCATCGTCTGCATGCCGGCAGGGGAATTGTGTGCTGAACGTCGGTGCCAATGGCCCCGACAGCTCGGAGATGGCGGCTTGGCGAAAACATATTTCTGCAGACAGTGCTGCATTTGGATTGTCAACTTCAATTTACCCTGTCAGCTGGAGAACAACTTTGAGTTTTTCTGCGAATACTATGCTATGTTCGGCACGGCGGTTCCACTTGGATCTACACATGTGGACAGATTGTCTTCGAATGCAGTGTGTAACATGTGCAGTTACAGCATTATCAAATCTAGCAACGTCGACTTCCCTTTCAGGAGGTGTTGATCCTCCTTTGCAAGCGATATGGGATTCTGGGTAGCAAGCCCAAGGCCAAATCCGTGAAGGATACCGGTGTGTATGCATCCATGATGATATGTTTGTCTCTGCTATCGCAAACTTAAATTAATAAGCGTTTGCAGGAGTGGGCTTCCCTGGAAGGAGGGACGATGCGTGTGGCTGCAATGCACGGACTGTTTTTGGCAAAACGGTCCCCCGGCGCACGGAACCTCGCTCGCAATAACATGGCATGCGTGGAAAATTTACTGCGCAACAATACTATGGGACGATGCTGGACAGGTCACAGAAAATGTTGGTGATCAAGCAGGTCATCCGATCTGCTGATGAGTCGGGAGGCGAGTAGCCCATGCAATGTGCTAGTTTCATGTAATGGCCCCAAATTGAGGTCGAGACCCAGATGCCTCCCTGGACGGTGCACTAGACGTACTAGCTGCCGAGGCAGCGGAGGACATTGATGTCGCAGCTTGAATCCAATCATGTTCGTTTCATTTCTCAATCATGTCATGCTGAAATTCAGTTATGATCACAACTCCTGATGAAGTGGATGACGATGGTGATGCATGATGCTGGGATCATATTCTTTTTGCAACGATCGAGGCAACGCCAAGCTCTCGCTCTCCATCCGTGGCTCCGTCTCCGGATGCGCTTCCGGAGGCATCGGGCTATAGACGCTTTAATCCTAAACCCCGATCCCCGTTATACTAGTTGCCGGGTCAATTTGCTGATTCAGGCGTGTGGGGCTTAGGGTGTCTAGGAGATTCTAGGTCCGGTGCATCCGACTTCGGGTTTTGGACCCAGGCTTGCGACTGCAAAGGTTGGGCATAGCCGGGTCGGGCCGGGTATGTTGCAAATATATATTATTAACTAAGTCGGGTTTCTATAATACGTATAAGCTTGCTTGGGAATTCCTATAGGTTGTTTCAATTGAAATCTGGAAACCCCACTACCCAATAGCACAATGCCCAATAATATTTGCAATGGCACGAAAGTCCCAGGTTTACGATTTTAACTATACAATCCCTGGGGCTCCAAATAGCCCAAAGTAGGTACTATTTACAGACTTTCGACCCCAAAGTAGGTACTATTTGTATACTTGGAGCCATAGGGAATAGCTTGCACTCCTCCTTACTTGGATTATAATTATTGGACTCTCTTTCTACATATATACATATATACATATATATATATATATATGTTTGAATGATATATATATATATATATATATATTCATATATACATATATATATATACACATAAATGTGTGTATATATATATATGTATATATTTTAATATCTTATAATTTTTAAATACATGTGTACATGATACAGATAAACTTTATATGCATGTGTATATACACGTACATAACTGTGTGTGTACTTTGCCCGCTCTCAGCAAGCATGGACCGCCAGGTGCCAGCCCCACCGACGACGTCGCCTGTGGCCATGATGAATATTGGTGAGGACACCGGTGAGGACTCCCTGATTCCGAGCCCATCCCCTGCTTCGATGCCCACCCAAGCTACCAAAGGCAGTGCCGACGAGGCAATGGTTTCTTGGATGATCTAAAGTTGAACCCTCTACCCCTTCTTAAATTGGCTGGTATCTCTTATTACGGTGTCTTTCTCCAGATCATCTGCAAGATAAGGTGCAAACCCCATCCCCGTATGAGCTTCAGAAAGAGCCGGCTCTGTTCATGGATTCTATGGAGACCCAGCCTCTTGATTTCTTCGAGACGAAGCAGAAGTGCAGAGTATGGCCACGCCCTGCAAGAACCAAGCCTTGGTTCCCGGGAAGGGCTCGGATGAGAATCGCCAAGCCGGTCAGGATTTCGGTTGCATATTGAGATTGCTGATAATAGTGCCCATAGTGAGATTAATCCAATATACTCTAGACTTACAAGCTGTCAGGAGCGCCGGCCTCCTGTGCACACGAAGCCACCGCCTGCCTCTGCTACTTTGATGGAGCAGGCTGCCGAGGCTGCCAAGAGCTTAAGCTTGCAAGGTGAGGATGAGGATTTGGTGGAAGCTCAGAGGAAGGTCGGGTAAATTATGTTGCTTCATGATCATAAACTCGACAGAATGACCTATCTATACCCGAGCCATCGATATCCAATAAAGCCTCATTCCTTGCAAGGTTGTCGATGCAGCCCGCAAAGACGCTGCGAACAAAAAAATGCAGAAGATCCAGAAGAAGTCTGACAACGTGAAGAAAGACGGTATGCAGAAAGCCCCGAAGCCAAAAGCCAAAGCCAAAGCCAAGGCTTGCGAGCCGAAGCACGAGTCCGAGGGAGAGGGTCGTGATGGCGCAGAGGCAGCGGCAGCAGCTGTGGCGAGCGATCTTTTGGCTGCACAGCCTGAGCTGGTGACCCCCGCTGGCCGCCCGTGGGAGGAAATTGTTGCCCGGTTTGTGGGGTACTACAGGGGCACTCAAAATTAGCCAGCAGCTAGCATCCTTACAAGCCGAATGATCATGATCACAATATTCCTGTATTAATACATCCTACATCCACTGGCTACACCCCGAAAGTGCAGTGTATAATTTTATGATCATAATCCGAACTAAGCTGGAATCATGCACAATCTTAGGCTCCGATCCTGAAGGCCTCGAATATTATGATCCCCACCGGCTTTGAGGGCAGGAGGAAATCCTACACAGTCAACCCGCCGGGTGTGAGGTCGAAGCTCCAAATCTTGTGGAGCGAGGGGGCGATCTATGTGAACCAGAGCTGTGGGGCCGATGGGCTCAAGGTGGATCGCAAGGGTGGCACGACAATCAATGTCCGTAAACACGGAGGATGGCGGTTGTGCTGGTTCAAGGCTTTGAAGTGTGCCGGGGCCAAGGTGGTACCTAGCCTGGATTTATGTCGAGGGTATACTTACTTAGCTTCGGCTTCCGATCTGTAGTAAACTTCAGAGTTCGTCTGGAACCCTTGAATTTAATAGGGAAACCCAAGCCTCAGAAAGTGGTAGAGTCGGAGATGGTTGGGTTTGTGGCTGCTGGTCCATAATAGGCCCCACTTTCCACAAATCCTTACAACATATAATAATCCAAAAAGCCCTTATAATTATAAACCCTAAAGGCCCTTAAACTCTATAGCAAGTGTAACGCTCCACGATCCGTCTGTTACTCTATTGAAGTTTGAATGGGACCTCCCACCTGCTCTCGAGGATTATGGGTTTGTGGTCCAGCTGAGTCATTCTTCGAGAATCGAAGTATACCTAAGGGCTTTCGGCCTACGATTGAAAAGCAAAAACAACCACCAGCATCACCTTTAATCAAATAAATTTTACTAGTACCACCCGCACCAGCGCAAACCAACACCACCCTAAACTATAGCAGTCATTTAATTTATTATATGTTTAATATAACCATATGTTGCACAATGATGTATATTCGGCAACGACGATCTACACTATACTAGGCTACACTGCGACGACTACCACCGCTACTACACTATCTATGCTGCTACTACTCCTACTCCTACCTACTCCTGGTACTAGTACGAGTACCAGTACCAGTACTATCCACTGGTACTACTAGTACTAGTACTAGTACTAGTACTAGTACTAGTACTAGTGTTGATGGACAAAATCCTGCATTACCCATATAAGGAATATACCATAATTCCCATAGTTTAGAGTCCTTAAGGTCATGCATGATTTTGTCCATCAACAGTACTACTACTACTACTACTACTACTACTACTAGTTGTCGTGGTAGTGGTCTCAGCAGTAGTAGTACTAGTAGTAGTAGTAGTAGTCGTCGTCGTAGTAGTAGCAGTAGTAGTCGTAGTAGTAGTAGCAGGAGTAGTAGTAGTGGTGGTGGTGGTGGGGGTGGTGGTGGTAGTAGCTGTAGTAGTAGGAGTAGTAGTTACAGTTGTCGTCGTTAGTAGTAGTAGTTGTAGTAGTAGTAGTAGCAGTAGTAGTAGTAGTGGTAGTGGTAGTGGTAGTGGTAGTAGTAGTAGTAGTAGTAGCAGTAGTAGTAGTAGTAGTGGTAGTAGTAGTGGTAGTAGTAGTGGTAGTAGTGGTAGTGGTAGTAGTAGTAGCAGAAGTAGTAGTAGTAGTTGTTGTTGTTGTCGCAGCAGCAGTAGTGGCAGTTCAAAAATAATAGTAGCAGCATAACTACTAGAACAACAACTCGTTATACTACTATAGTGGTATTACTACCATTACTCTACCTACTACTGGCCAACGCTCGCCCAAGGCTGCCGATCCAGGTGATGTTCCCGCCCAGCCGAGCGATGCTGCCTGAGGTCCACGGTTAGCATTATTAAATTTGGGCAGCTGGGGTTGTTTCGTTGTGGTCAGCCGTGGGTTAAGTCGCCACGTGGGGCTGAGGAGATGTTCGAGTCGGCTTTTGCTACCAATCGGACGATTTTGCCGTCAAGCCGGATGTGGTATGGCCACATCCCTCCGAGGATCCGGATCTACGGTTTACATCTATCGACAGTTGCAGCGCTGGGGAATCCAAAGCAAAATGACCCAGAACTCCAGGGGTTGCATGTGCTCACATTCACGATGAATGCTGATGTGTTTGAGGTGCAGGCTTCAGCTACATGCAGCAACTGCTACACATCGTGTTCTGGGCCCCCGAATCCCGACATCCTCTGAAGCCTCGCAGTCCGGAACCCTGTTGTAGATTGTAGATGTATACTCTTTTAGCTCACAATGGCTTTTACATCCTTGTACCAATAAACCGTAGACCCTAAACCCACAAGCCGAAAACAATGACCTATTCTGATATTAGGTGAAATATCTTCCATATTTATGGCCATGGCCTCCAAGATGCTACAAGGCTCCCCCATTGCAGCCCCGGTTTACATTTCCAAGAAGACAGTGGCCAAGTTGCTAAGCTGGAAAGTCCCCGAAGTTATGCAGCTCGACTCGAATCAGCTAAACATGTAAGCACGGTAAGCTGTTCCACTAGTTAGTGCGGTTTGATACCTCTGAAATCCGATAAAACCGAGGATCGACTTGTGCGACTACATTACACAAACGAACCTCATCCACGATCAGGGTTCCGAGATGTGGCAGCGCAACCTTGATTTCGTGGAGCTATTCGCTGGCAGTTCTGTAATGACGAGAGCCTTTAGGGCCAAAAACTACTTGTCGTGTCCCGGCCGATTACTTGCATATATGTTCTACAATGTGAACTTGAAGCGGTGGGTCCTACAAACTGGGAAACAAGCAGCCTGTCTATTCAGGCAAAACTACGACATTCTTCTCCGGGCCCACAACGACATACTGACTTCGCTTGGTTTTGCGGTCGCTTGGTTTTGCGGTCGCTGCCACTTGGCGTAGCAGGGGTTTGGGGCTCGTAGTCGGTTGTTGATTGATGCCCGAGGTCAGGGATGTGATGAGATGCAAAGAAGCTACTTCGCTGTTGTGGGTCGGTGTACCATGTGGACTGCATCTTCCTTGCAACATGATACCGTGGCTGACCGCCTGGGTATCTAGCATGCTTGAGCTTATTGTCTGTGTGTTCGTGTCTGAGGTGGGTTTGGGTATCTACCAAAATCCATGGCCGCACACAATATGATGCTCTTGGAAACATCGATGTGCCCTCGGTAGCGACGGCAAACACAATCGCTTGCCGCACTGCCCTGCTGTTGCTGTTGGCCGAATCATTGGGTGTACAGTGGGTCGTGACTTTGCTGCGGGAAGATTGACTGTATTCCGGCTAGCATGCTTTAGATGCACAATGCAATTGTACCAAGGTAGAGCAGCCCGCCAGCAGTTTCCTACGATTTTTCCCGGCGATCTGATATGCTGCTTCGTGCTGCAGCAGGATGTGGTTTCATCGGTTCAATTTGGGAGCTTACGGTCATTTCGCGATGAAGCCGACTTGGTGCCTAGGGCTGCAATGATCCCAATTACAATTTGCTAGCGACCTTTACATGCCTCATTGATCACAGTCGTGCAGCAAATTCTATGCAATAAGGCTTTTGGGAACCTCACCAATCATCTCCAAGTATACCAAGAAGATGAAGCGAGGGGCTGTTGCCGAGCTCAAGAAGAAGCAGGAGGAGAGTGGTGTCGCAATGGTGAAGCGCAAGGTTTCCAAGGGTAAGTTGAAAGTTACGGGCTGTATGGGATTAAAGTGGAGTGCCACCTATCCTCGGCAGTTATGCACAGAGACTGTGCGACACTTCGAAGATTGTGTGCGGAATGGATCCAATGATTCTCGGCTCATAATTTATAACAGCACGTGCAAATTTGCAATGAACAAATCTGAATGCCCAAGCTCCCAATTGCAAATACCGCACAAGGCAGATGCCGGCGGGAGGCCCGAAGTGTTCACGCCCGGTGATGATGTGCCTTGGCTTGGCATCATGATCAGTTCATATAACCCAGGTTTGAGGGTTTGGGGTCTGCGGTTTCACCGGGGCTGCTAGTTCATGTGTGTTACTAATAATATCTAAACTAGTACTGTTTCTAATAATGGTTTCCAGGTCCGGGGTTTCAATGTGCCAGGTTCGTTCTTGAGGTTGTTATGATGATCTCCGGGGCTTAGGGTGTGCGGGGATGGCTTCGGAATTCTGCTGCTAATACTTCAGGAAGTTGCACTATTCTCCTCGTGGGTTGCAAGGGTCGCTTGTTTATCGGGACCTATCTAATTGTCGACCCAGAGAGACAGAAAATGCTTTGCATGGATAGTGTACCCTCGACCAATCGAGCAATGAACCCGTTTAAGTGTGGTTCACACATTATGGCTGCTCTCTCCCTCAGAGTTTGCCGGTTCGGAGTGGTTTGGGGTTTAGGCTGAGCTTGGGGTCATGGGTGCACTGGGGTTCATGAGTTCATAAGTTCGATCACCTAGGGGGGGGGGGCGGGGGTAGGTTTGTGGGCTTTAAAGTTTAAGGATTGCTTTGTGAAGTTTGTTATTATAATATCGGGTGTAAGGCTTCAGGTCTATGTGTGTTCATTGCATGCATGAGTGTGTATATATAGTGTACATGATATATGCATATACCGGAGGAGGGGATGGTTGTGTTATTCGTAAATTGATACACACTAAGTATACATACATGGTATTTCTTGCTTGTACAATATTAATATATTTGTATTTAAATGCATGAGCATATGTATATATATATATATATTGTACACAGACATGTTACATGCATATACAGACATAGCAACACATAGCCATAAATTATTATTGATGCAGTGACCCAGTACTCGCGATCGTTATTATGGTGACACCATAACTTCAGGTAATAATACTGTCCCTGCCTAGTTATAATACAATGCACACACGGGAGCATGCAACGAGCCAGCTATATGTGCATTATATATGTATATATGAATACATATGTAGAAAATATACAATAGAGTTCAAGTATGTTACTATAATATGATTGTATAGTTCTGTTATGTAAGTAAACATTGTGTGTATCTGTATATGTATATGTGTGTATGTGTATTTATATACATATATGTATAGAGGTATACTGTATATATGTGATGTAAAAATGTACATGTATGCCCAGGTCTGGAGTTTTGCCCGCCTGGACGAGATCAGGAGCTTTCTAGATGATGAGGCAGCAGCAGGCAAGTGGAAGCCTGGCCTTTTCAATCAGCTGGGTCAGAATGCCTAGGTACTTATCATGTAGCCGGTTGTTTGCATACTCCGACACCTACCTGCGATATACAATATCTACCAGGATCCTTGCTAGCTAGTCTCCACCCCGATTGCTGTGTGCATCCACACAGATTGACCCATTGGGCTGTTCTTGCATGGGACATAATTGTTAATTTGTGCAAGAGAAATCTAGATGCACGATTCGGCTGCAAAAACGAGTCTCTGCTTGGAATGTGCAGCATCCGGATGATCCTAAATGTACCCTAATAAGCCCTCATCGAGCTCCAGCACCAAACTATCCTAAAAATTAGGCTTCTGCAAAGTGGACGAACCACTAATGCCATAGATTCTATCAGGATCATGGGCATCATGAGCATCATGATGCCTCACATCGGGTGCATCATGAGCATCCTACGCGAGGAATAGGCGACGTGATTCCGCGTGATTCCGCGTGATTCCGCGTGATCCTGGGTCGTTTCCTAATACCAGTTTATATACGCTCACGCTTCTGAGCGTGATTCCGCGTGATTCCGCGTGACCCCCGGAATGTCCCTTCCTCGCTCCCCAATATTCACCAGCAGCCGAGCCTCTAGAACAGCTTTAATCCTGTTGTGGCCACAGCTAGCACTGGATCTGGATGCGATGCCGTGAATTCCGGAGTTTTTTGAAGCTCGTATAGCCAGCTGAGAAGCGATCGCCTCGCCCAGCTGGTGTTTTTGTAGTGCAGCCATGGAGGGGCTGCCAGAGGACCTTACGAAGGCCATGTATGTTAAATAGTTTATAGTTACGGGGGGATGAAAGTTAGGGTAATAGGTAGTGGGGCAGGGGTTGGGCTTCCCATGGCAGGTTGCAGAAGCCGCTTTGAAAAAAGCGGCCCAAAGAAAGGCTATGGCGAAGGCTGTTGCCAAGTGTGTGGCAAGCGGAGCGATCCCCCAGGATGCCGAAAACTCGAAGAGAACCCGGCAGCAGACTACCCCAATCAAATTCGCGACGCCTGGTAGCAAAACTCCGGATCCCAAGCACCAAAAAGGGCAACCAATCACGACCCCCAAGAAGCTTTTCGAAGGTGCCTAGGTTGCAAGTTGTTTATACCCGCAGTCATAGTTTGATCATGATCATGATCGATCAGAATTGTAGGATTCGTGGGCTCCCACAGCAGGTCGTGAATTGTAGTACTATAGTGTATTGGGGCCAGGGTCAACTTTTCAATGATAGTGCTCTTGCTTGCCCAGGTGCAGAGCAGCACGGCCGGGATGATCCAGAATTCCTGAGGGCAGCGAGCTGTGAATCTGACACGACGCTGGCAACCCCTGGAACTATCCGAAAGGTTCTAAACATCGTATATCTAGCCACCAGCTACCAATCAGAATATATTTCAAAAATCATTCAATCATAAATATCACGAATGGAAATATTCAATGCAATCAGAGCGCAGTCTCTTCATTTTGGCGGTAAAACACACAGCGAACCATCCGAAAGCTGAATAATGTCAACAAGGTCGATGGAAGCTGTATGTAAAGCAACCAACGCCACTGTACAGAAGATCATCGCAAGCTTTCGAGCGAAGATGTATACTGCTATATGAACTGAACATGAATGACTAACTGGCCAAGCCAGTTTTGCTAAAAGCGAAGTCCCCCAACATAGGGAGGGAAGGGTAGGGTGTTTCGCAATGCCGATGCCATTCTGATTTGAGCAGCTTGGTGGCTAGATGTATACAGAGAATCAGNTTTTGCTAAAAGCGAAGTCCCCCAACATAGGGAGGGAAGGGTAGGGTGTTTCGCAATGCCGATGCCATTCTGATTTGAGCAGCTTGGTGGCTAGATGTATACAGAGAATCAGCAACAACAGCAGCTAAGAAATACGCTGTTAAAACAACCTGAGCAAGCACAGTAGTAGTTCTAAACATCGTATATCTAGCCACCAGCTACCAATCAGAATATATTTCAAAAATCATTCAATCATAAATATCACGAATGGAAATATTCAATGCAATCAGAGCGCAGTCTCTTCATT
>BGNK01006783.1:4003-15380 GCA_003297005.1 Symbiodinium sp. clade A Y106 | reverse complement strand
AAACACCCTCCGCGGCTGGCACCGAAAACACTGGCACAAGAGCCACGTATACATACAGGCTACATGTGCAAGTCTGTGGCATGGCACGCCGGTCTGGTAGACGCTCTCGGCGAGGGGCTTCGGACGCGTGGGATGAGGATGTGATACACAGCTTTGTGGCTTCAAAGGTGATCTGAGAGGTGACCTCCCCTGGAGGCACTGCAGGCCGTCATGGAGCGAGCCCGAAAGCCGTATCATGGCACGCGCCTTCACTGACCAAGGCCGCCAAGGCTGAAAACGGTGAGCCCAGGCACTGACTGCAGTGCTACTGCCGCGAAGTTGAACATCTTTAACTGCAAGAGAGGCTTGGTTGTGCTTGCTAAGCCACTCAAAGGACGGACAGGCAGAGTTGCTGTGACAACTCGGAGCCTACAGCCTGAACATGAATCTGCTAACCGCTCTAGGCACGGAAACCTAGATCCGCAGTCCAGGAAGTTCCATCACTTGTTGTTGGGTAGATACAAAGCTTCGCGGTCTTCGGGGTCTTGGGATTGGCTGTTGAAAGACTCTTTGGAGCCCAGCATGCACACCATGCGCACGGCTGTGCGCCTGGCAACAAAGCATCTTGGATTTGGGAACCTCCTGCGGCACGGCCTTCTGCTCAAGGAGATTGCATTGNCCCAGCATGCACACCATGCGCACGGCTGTGCGCCTGGCAACAAAGCATCTTGGATTTGGGAACCTCCTGCGGCACGGCCTTCTGCTCAAGGAGATTGCATTGCCGGCTCCACAGCTCTGCATCCGACAAAATTCCGCCTGTGCACGCAATGCCGTCGTAGCAAGGCAACGGGGCTTCCACCACGATGCCGGCTATCTGCAACACCCTAGCTCACTGCACTGGCTGAGCTGCCAGATCGCTCTGGGACTCTANTCCGCCTGTGCACGCAATGCCGTCGTAGCAAGGCAACGGGGCTTCCACCACGATGCCGGCTATCTGCAACACCCTAGCTCACTGCACTGGCTGAGCTGCCAGATCGCTCTGGGACTCTAAGGCCTTACGTGGCTGAGTTGCATACTGTGCAAGCTCTATCACTCGCAGACTGTCAGGTACCGCAGGTACGGGAAGTCCGCCTCTGCGTGGCTCTTTGCCACTCTGGTATCAACAGCCACAGCACTTCTGGGGGCAATGCATCTCTGCAGCGTTCCGGCGGCGACAGAACTTAAGCTGATATGCATGGTAGGCATCTGGGTGTTTGGGATGCACAGCAGTGGAAGGGACTGGACTAGGCATGTGAACTTACTCCAAGCACCCAGCTTGTCACTGCCTTCACAGCCTGTCATGCACAACTTGCAAAAGAAAGCCGACTTAGGCTCTGTCGGTAGTGCCCCGAACTCCTCCCTATGCCACCCAGCTTCGGCATCTTCAGTAGTTTCAGGCTTGCATTCCCAAACATCTTGGACAGCTCAGGGCAGAATCTGAGCTCGCATGGGTGCTTCTGAGCTTCAGCTCGCAGCCATCCTACCAGAGTAACATACGCCAACTTTGAAGCAGCTGCGCCCTATCCACAAGCACCGTGCAGGCACAGCAAGCACGCAGGCAGTCAAATGCAATGTCAGCTTGCCTTCTCCATTTACGAAATCTCGTCGGGTCTCGAGCTCATCCGTTCAAGCAGCGTCTACTGCAACTCCGAAGCCATTGTCAAGGAGGTAAGTAAGGCCAGCCGAGAAGTCATAGAATCTTGCGAGCACTGCATCTGAGGAGCGTGGGGCAGGATGGGCAAAAAATCCAAGCAGTTCTTCAGCCTTACTCTGGTAATCTGTGGCCTCTCTTGCGTGCCCTTCCTGGCCTGGCCAAAAGCTGCCTTTCGCATACATTTCCACGTGGAGGTGTCGACGTTGCAGATGCCGCGGATGCTCTCCGATGGCTTCTGCTGTCGCTGGCAACTGAGCATAAACTTTGTGATGACTATCAGNAAAGCTGCCTTTCGCATACATTTCCACGTGGAGGTGTCGACGTTGCAGATGCCGCGGATGCTCTCCGATGGCTTCTGCTGTCGCTGGCAACTGAGCATAAACTTTGTGATGACTATCAGCTGCCGCTCGTCAAGCGGCAGAGAGGAGGAGTCGGAGAGCTGAGGGCGAGAGAGTTGGAAGGGAAGTAAGACAGAAGGAGAAGGGGCTGCGATGGCCGAGATGCACAGCGGAATCAAAAGCTGGAAAGCGAGAGCTTCCGACACGGTGCGTCTCAACTTGCAGAGGCCTCACCTGGGCAAGGGAAGACGGTGAGGATTTCGGATTCTCTTCACACTCTTGGCTTTATGCACGCATGCCTTCTCCATGTTCGCAGTTTATCTGCAGCACCTGCCCCCGTTCACCCTAGCACTGCATCGAAAGATCACTTCGCCTGAGGGTTTTCGCAGGCTCGAATCCGTTTCGGATCGACAGAAAGCCCTCTTCTCAAGGAGCAGCTGAAGAAGGCANCTGCCCCCGTTCACCCTAGCACTGCATCGAAAGATCACTTCGCCTGAGGGTTTTCGCAGGCTCGAATCCGTTTCGGATCGACAGAAAGCCCTCTTCTCAAGGAGCAGCTGAAGAAGGCAGTTTTTGGCAACAACTTAAATCAGTGCGTGCGGTTATGTGACGTTTTGTGGTTTCCAAGCTAGACTGCGTGGGGCGAGACCGTGGCACCAAACTTATCACTATACAGACACGGTGTAAATGCTCGCCCGGCATCAGGTGGCAGCAGTGAGAGCAGCCAAGGGTGACGCGCAGGGCATAGGTCCACGTCCCCACACATCCTGCCAAACTCACGTCCCCGAAGATCCCAGCATGCGCCGCATGTCGGCAAAAAACACGAACTGCTGAGATCGGTGTCTTGGCTTTGAAGCACTAGAGGATTGTCATGAAAGCATGGTGGGAAGACGTGCCGGCTTGCAGCAACGTTGTCAACTGCCAAAAAAAAGGTTTGTAACAAACTGCCATGGGCTCCGCGCCATACACATGGGTCCTGATCTTGCGCTGTGCGGGCACAGCCGCCTCTGTGTAAGCGCGTTCCTGTACTGGAGCCAAGACAGTGGAATGGATTGGAAAGGACCATCAAGTTCATTGCTCCGATGTGCCGGGCCAAAAATATGGAAGCTTGCCTGAAGCTTCTGCGCATCGTGCACTCCGCCAGGCTACCAGAGGTCGACAGCTATGAAGTGACAGCAGGAGTCTGCTGGGGATTTCATCACGAACTTTATGCTTTCAGAACATCTGGTGTGAGCTTCTTGGCAGCCAACCTGCTGGCATCCGAACACCCAGAATTGGCGATGCACCCTCGCAAGCATCCCACGCATGCCATGCATCTCACCCGTCTTGAACGAGAAGATCCTGAGCCTAGCGGCCTAGCAGTTGAGCCAGCTTTGAAGGATGTCGGGTCACTTTGTGAGCGAAACCAGGGCCAAGTGTCTGAGCCATGACAAGTTGCGCCCAAGAGCTTCGATCTGTCATGAAATCGATGTCAGCAATCGAGTCTCGGGGCGGATCTATGCACTGCACGCACATGGCACAGGATGGAGTAAGCCATGAAGTGATGTCAACACGGCCTGAGGGCCACATGGGTGGCTGGGCCCGCGGTCTTCGGCTTCTGGCTTCCGAAGTTCCGAGCTCAAAAGTCAGGAAGTCAGGCAAAGGTCAAAGGTCGAGGCCACGCCGGGCTCCGACTTCGAACATGGCCGAAGTTTCTGCCGAAAGAAGCTTCCAAGCGCCAGCTGCTTTGGCTTTGGCGGTGCTCCCCTACCCAAATGTTGCCAACAATCAACAAGGGTTCTGCCACAGCGGCTACGGCTAGAAGGCAAGCCAGGAAAATCGAGAAACAGTACCCTCCATCCAGCCGTACGCTCCGGACTCCAGATCGGAACAGTCTGTGAAATGCTTCTGGCATGCTGTGAAAAGCCCGGGGAATGTGTGCCTTTCGTGCGGAGAAGCATGCAACAACTTTTCGCATCCTTGGCTGCCTTGGCTGTGCGGGGCTCCGCCTCAAGCTTCGCAGGCGATGCTTCATCGATGCTTCAGCAAGTCACTTCGACCGAGTGCTTCGCAAAAGAGAGCGGAGGCGGGCCGGGTCTTTGGGTACAGCAGCTTCTGGCCTTCGTGACCTTCTGTGCCTTCATGGCTTGCGGCCCCTGTTGCTTCTCAAGAGGCACCAGAGATGCCAGCACCAAGTTACCAGGGAAGGCTGTCTGAGACAGGGAAGATGCCTTGCTTCGCTTGCTTCGTTGTTTTCGCTGTTGGCCGGGTGAAGGTAGCAGCTTGCATCAGGAGAAGCAGTGACGGAATAGACTTAGGGCATCAAACCACACTGGAGAGGCAGCAGCTAGAAGCATGCCCTGCTCAGCTCAGTGCACCTATGACTGGTTGCAACTGGGCAGAGCAATTTTGGAATCACTGCTGTCCCTTGCAAGCTGCAGACTTAAAGCTGTGCAACGACGGCACGAGCCTGTGCCCACTGACCGGCAAATCGCCAAGGTGTGTGTTGTCCTCCCTCCTGAGAGCCTGGGCAGCTGCTTGCCAGGAGGCACGCTGCTTTAGCACGGGTGCGGAATTGCGCAGAATGCATGGGGGCACTTGTGCTGTGCTGTGAACACTACGCCTTAGGCAGGACTGGCTGTTTCAGCGACTGCTTGGAATCTTGTGCCCAGCTCCATGCAAGCAGCCGATGCCATCTGCAGGTCCTTTGCAAAGTCTTCAATGCAGGAAGCAACCTGCTAGCTAGATTTGCCCACCCGACGTCAGATTTGGAGNTGGAATCTTGTGCCCAGCTCCATGCAAGCAGCCGATGCCATCTGCAGGTCCTTTGCAAAGTCTTCAATGCAGGAAGCAACCTGCTAGCTAGATTTGCCCACCCGACGTCAGATTTGGAGCACGTCCAAGCCACAGTGTGTCAACTCAGGCTGTTCTGACAGCTCTCACGCTGCCCTGCACCTCTGTCGCGACCCGGCATGTCGGACGTCCTTCCGACAAGCGGCTGCTTCCTGAAACCCGCGAAACGGCTGGAGCAGGAAAGCTCTGTAATTGCACTGCACGGAGATCCTTCCATCGAGCAGATTTCTCAGACTCAGACGTAAAGCCCTTGCTGCCCTGCCCATGGCAGCCATCACAGTCATAGTCCCCGAGTTTCTCAAAACATGGCCGATTTGTGGGAAGCCAAACCGGGTGCTATCCGGAAAGTACTTGCGAAAGGAAGCCTCTTCCCAAGCGGCTGTGCCTGCGCCGGCTGCGGCAGCTGGCCACAAACCGGAAGGTCTGCGATTGGCCTGAAGGGCAAAGGCCGAACATGCGGTGCAGTCTGTGCCGTGCGTGGTGCACATTTGCCTAGCTTGGGCCTGCTGCAAATGTCTCGAGGGATGCAAATTCCGTGCTTGGCAACACTATCTGTCAGACACCGTGCCCTTGCACACCTGGGCCAAGACACNGTGGTGCACATTTGCCTAGCTTGGGCCTGCTGCAAATGTCTCGAGGGATGCAAATTCCGTGCTTGGCAACACTATCTGTCAGACACCGTGCCCTTGCACACCTGGGCCAAGACACCATGGCATGATCCGCGCTGTGTCGTGTGGCGCTGGGTCCAAAGACAAAGGCTGCAACTGGGATCGGGCAGAAGTTTCTGGAGTAGTCGGGGAACTTGCGCCTAGCTCCATGCAAGCTTGCAGCAATCGTAGTGCGTGCGCCCATGCGAGCGGCGCAAGCGGNGACAAAGGCTGCAACTGGGATCGGGCAGAAGTTTCTGGAGTAGTCGGGGAACTTGCGCCTAGCTCCATGCAAGCTTGCAGCAATCGTAGTGCGTGCGCCCATGCGAGCGGCGCAAGCGGAGCCAGCGGCGCTTGGATCAACTTAGGCCGGATGCGCAGACCTTTCGAGAGGATTTGGAGGTGCCAAGGTTGACGTGCTCAAGCTGCCTGATTCTGACATGCACGACATGAAACTGCTCTGCTNAGCGGCGCTTGGATCAACTTAGGCCGGATGCGCAGACCTTTCGAGAGGATTTGGAGGTGCCAAGGTTGACGTGCTCAAGCTGCCTGATTCTGACATGCACGACATGAAACTGCTCTGCTGCGTGATAGCTAGGAGGTGCAAGTGGCTTGAATTCCAGAGACAGAGGCACACTCACCGTCAGAAAAGTTGTCTTCGACGCGGTTAGCTTCCCTTGTCCAACACACTATTTGGTCAGTAGCAACTTGTGCCAGCCTGGAAGTCTGAGACGCTCGGCTGCCACTGAGCCAAAAGAGAAGATTCTTCAAGGCTGGCCCTGCAAGGTCCTGTTCTTCTTCCACATCCGTTGACATGTCAATAAACTTTGACAGGCATCCAGGCATTCAGCTGCAAAATCTTCGGTTTCATTCAACTTGCCTGCTTTGGCTTGGAAAAGTGGTGCAAGCTCCTGCGTCGGTCAGTCTACTCTGGCCCAGCTTGCTGGCCATGTCTGTCTGAAGGATTGCCGCAACGGCATGATCCCAAAGAGCTTACAGCAAAATAAACACCCTCCGCGGCTGGCACCGAAAACACTGGCACAAGAGCCACGTATACATACAGGCTACATGTGCAAGTCTGTGGCATGGCACGCCGGTCTGGTAGACGCTCTCGGCGAGGGGCTNAAACACCCTCCGCGGCTGGCACCGAAAACACTGGCACAAGAGCCACGTATACATACAGGCTACATGTGCAAGTCTGTGGCATGGCACGCCGGTCTGGTAGACGCTCTCGGCGAGGGGCTTCGGACGCGTGGGATGAGGATGTGATACACAGCTTTGTGGCTTCAAAGGTGATCTGAGAGGTGACCTCCCCTGGAGGCACTGCAGGCCGTCATGGAGCGAGCCCGAAAGCCGTATCATGGCACGCGCCTTCACTGACCAAGGCCGCCAAGGCTGAAAACGGTGAGCCCAGGCACTGACTGCAGTGCTACTGCCGCGAAGTTGAACATCTTTAACTGCAAGAGAGGCTTGGTTGTGCTTGCTAAGCCACTCAAAGGACGGACAGGCAGAGTTGCTGTGACAACTCGGAGCCTACAGCCTGAACATGAATCTGCTAACCGCTCTAGGCACGGAAACCTAGATCCGCAGTCCAGGAAGTTCCATCACTTGTTGTTGGGTAGATACAAAGCTTCGCGGTCTTCGGGGTCTTGGGATTGGCTGTTGAAAGACTCTTTGGAGCCCAGCATGCACACCATGCGCACGGCTGTGCGCCTGGCAACAAAGCATCTTGGATTTGGGAACCTCCTGCGGCACGGCCTTCTGCTCAAGGAGATTGCATTGNCCCAGCATGCACACCATGCGCACGGCTGTGCGCCTGGCAACAAAGCATCTTGGATTTGGGAACCTCCTGCGGCACGGCCTTCTGCTCAAGGAGATTGCATTGCCGGCTCCACAGCTCTGCATCCGACAAAATTCCGCCTGTGCACGCAATGCCGTCGTAGCAAGGCAACGGGGCTTCCACCACGATGCCGGCTATCTGCAACACCCTAGCTCACTGCACTGGCTGAGCTGCCAGATCGCTCTGGGACTCTANTCCGCCTGTGCACGCAATGCCGTCGTAGCAAGGCAACGGGGCTTCCACCACGATGCCGGCTATCTGCAACACCCTAGCTCACTGCACTGGCTGAGCTGCCAGATCGCTCTGGGACTCTAAGGCCTTACGTGGCTGAGTTGCATACTGTGCAAGCTCTATCACTCGCAGACTGTCAGGTACCGCAGGTACGGGAAGTCCGCCTCTGCGTGGCTCTTTGCCACTCTGGTATCAACAGCCACAGCACTTCTGGGGGCAATGCATCTCTGCAGCGTTCCGGCGGCGACAGAACTTAAGCTGATATGCATGGTAGGCATCTGGGTGTTTGGGATGCACAGCAGTGGAAGGGACTGGACTAGGCATGTGAACTTACTCCAAGCACCCAGCTTGTCACTGCCTTCACAGCCTGTCATGCACAACTTGCAAAAGAAAGCCGACTTAGGCTCTGTCGGTAGTGCCCCGAACTCCTCCCTATGCCACCCAGCTTCGGCATCTTCAGTAGTTTCAGGCTTGCATTCCCAAACATCTTGGACAGCTCAGGGCAGAATCTGAGCTCGCATGGGTGCTTCTGAGCTTCAGCTCGCAGCCATCCTACCAGAGTAACATACGCCAACTTTGAAGCAGCTGCGCCCTATCCACAAGCACCGTGCAGGCACAGCAAGCACGCAGGCAGTCAAATGCAATGTCAGCTTGCCTTCTCCATTTACGAAATCTCGTCGGGTCTCGAGCTCATCCGTTCAAGCAGCGTCTACTGCAACTCCGAAGCCATTGTCAAGGAGGTAAGTAAGGCCAGCCGAGAAGTCATAGAATCTTGCGAGCACTGCATCTGAGGAGCGTGGGGCAGGATGGGCAAAAAATCCAAGCAGTTCTTCAGCCTTACTCTGGTAATCTGTGGCCTCTCTTGCGTGCCCTTCCTGGCCTGGCCAAAAGCTGCCTTTCGCATACATTTCCACGTGGAGGTGTCGACGTTGCAGATGCCGCGGATGCTCTCCGATGGCTTCTGCTGTCGCTGGCAACTGAGCATAAACTTTGTGATGACTATCAGNAAAGCTGCCTTTCGCATACATTTCCACGTGGAGGTGTCGACGTTGCAGATGCCGCGGATGCTCTCCGATGGCTTCTGCTGTCGCTGGCAACTGAGCATAAACTTTGTGATGACTATCAGCTGCCGCTCGTCAAGCGGCAGAGAGGAGGAGTCGGAGAGCTGAGGGCGAGAGAGTTGGAAGGGAAGTAAGACAGAAGGAGAAGGGGCTGCGATGGCCGAGATGCACAGCGGAATCAAAAGCTGGAAAGCGAGAGCTTCCGACACGGTGCGTCTCAACTTGCAGAGGCCTCACCTGGGCAAGGGAAGACGGTGAGGATTTCGGATTCTCTTCACACTCTTGGCTTTATGCACGCATGCCTTCTCCATGTTCGCAGTTTATCTGCAGCACCTGCCCCCGTTCACCCTAGCACTGCATCGAAAGATCACTTCGCCTGAGGGTTTTCGCAGGCTCGAATCCGTTTCGGATCGACAGAAAGCCCTCTTCTCAAGGAGCAGCTGAAGAAGGCANCTGCCCCCGTTCACCCTAGCACTGCATCGAAAGATCACTTCGCCTGAGGGTTTTCGCAGGCTCGAATCCGTTTCGGATCGACAGAAAGCCCTCTTCTCAAGGAGCAGCTGAAGAAGGCAGTTTTTGGCAACAACTTAAATCAGTGCGTGCGGTTATGTGACGTTTTGTGGTTTCCAAGCTAGACTGCGTGGGGCGAGACCGTGGCACCAAACTTATCACTATACAGACACGGTGTAAATGCTCGCCCGGCATCAGGTGGCAGCAGTGAGAGCAGCCAAGGGTGACGCGCAGGGCATAGGTCCACGTCCCCACACATCCTGCCAAACTCACGTCCCCGAAGATCCCAGCATGCGCCGCATGTCGGCAAAAAACACGAACTGCTGAGATCGGTGTCTTGGCTTTGAAGCACTAGAGGATTGTCATGAAAGCATGGTGGGAAGACGTGCCGGCTTGCAGCAACGTTGTCAACTGCCAAAAAAAAGGTTTGTAACAAACTGCCATGGGCTCCGCGCCATACACATGGGTCCTGATCTTGCGCTGTGCGGGCACAGCCGCCTCTGTGTAAGCGCGTTCCTGTACTGGAGCCAAGACAGTGGAATGGATTGGAAAGGACCATCAAGTTCATTGCTCCGATGTGCCGGGCCAAAAATATGGAAGCTTGCCTGAAGCTTCTGCGCATCGTGCACTCCGCCAGGCTACCAGAGGTCGACAGCTATGAAGTGACAGCAGGAGTCTGCTGGGGATTTCATCACGAACTTTATGCTTTCAGAACATCTGGTGTGAGCTTCTTGGCAGCCAACCTGCTGGCATCCGAACACCCAGAATTGGCGATGCACCCTCGCAAGCATCCCACGCATGCCATGCATCTCACCCGTCTTGAACGAGAAGATCCTGAGCCTAGCGGCCTAGCAGTTGAGCCAGCTTTGAAGGATGTCGGGTCACTTTGTGAGCGAAACCAGGGCCAAGTGTCTGAGCCATGACAAGTTGCGCCCAAGAGCTTCGATCTGTCATGAAATCGATGTCAGCAATCGAGTCTCGGGGCGGATCTATGCACTGCACGCACATGGCACAGGATGGAGTAAGCCATGAAGTGATGTCAACACGGCCTGAGGGCCACATGGGTGGCTGGGCCCGCGGTCTTCGGCTTCTGGCTTCCGAAGTTCCGAGCTCAAAAGTCAGGAAGTCAGGCAAAGGTCAAAGGTCGAGGCCACGCCGGGCTCCGACTTCGAACATGGCCGAAGTTTCTGCCGAAAGAAGCTTCCAAGCGCCAGCTGCTTTGGCTTTGGCGGTGCTCCCCTACCCAAATGTTGCCAACAATCAACAAGGGTTCTGCCACAGCGGCTACGGCTAGAAGGCAAGCCAGGAAAATCGAGAAACAGTACCCTCCATCCAGCCGTACGCTCCGGACTCCAGATCGGAACAGTCTGTGAAATGCTTCTGGCATGCTGTGAAAAGCCCGGGGAATGTGTGCCTTTCGTGCGGAGAAGCATGCAACAACTTTTCGCATCCTTGGCTGCCTTGGCTGTGCGGGGCTCCGCCTCAAGCTTCGCAGGCGATGCTTCATCGATGCTTCAGCAAGTCACTTCGACCGAGTGCTTCGCAAAAGAGAGCGGAGGCGGGCCGGGTCTTTGGGTACAGCAGCTTCTGGCCTTCGTGACCTTCTGTGCCTTCATGGCTTGCGGCCCCTGTTGCTTCTCAAGAGGCACCAGAGATGCCAGCACCAAGTTACCAGGGAAGGCTGTCTGAGACAGGGAAGATGCCTTGCTTCGCTTGCTTCGTTGTTTTCGCTGTTGGCCGGGTGAAGGTAGCAGCTTGCATCAGGAGAAGCAGTGACGGAATAGACTTAGGGCATCAAACCACACTGGAGAGGCAGCAGCTAGAAGCATGCCCTGCTCAGCTCAGTGCACCTATGACTGGTTGCAACTGGGCAGAGCAATTTTGGAATCACTGCTGTCCCTTGCAAGCTGCAGACTTAAAGCTGTGCAACGACGGCACGAGCCTGTGCCCACTGACCGGCAAATCGCCAAGGTGTGTGTTGTCCTCCCTCCTGAGAGCCTGGGCAGCTGCTTGCCAGGAGGCACGCTGCTTTAGCACGGGTGCGGAATTGCGCAGAATGCATGGGGGCACTTGTGCTGTGCTGTGAACACTACGCCTTAGGCAGGACTGGCTGTTTCAGCGACTGCTTGGAATCTTGTGCCCAGCTCCATGCAAGCAGCCGATGCCATCTGCAGGTCCTTTGCAAAGTCTTCAATGCAGGAAGCAACCTGCTAGCTAGATTTGCCCACCCGACGTCAGATTTGGAG
>BGNK01006782.1:321-23135 GCA_003297005.1 Symbiodinium sp. clade A Y106 | reverse complement strand
CGCTCCAATGCGCGGGGGGTGTTTTTAATCCTTTTGTGTACGTATATTAATGTTTTACCTACGTTACTACGTTGGCTCAAGTGAACAAAAAGTCCGTGCGTTCTGCTGCTAACAATATCCCTAAACCCTAAACCCCTCAACCCCTAAACCCTGAACCCTAAACCCTAACAAACCCTAAACCCGAATACCCTAAATAAGCCCTAAACCCTAAACCTAAACCCTAAACCCTAAAGCCCTCAACCCCCAAAACCTACATACATCCTAACAAACCCGAAACCCTAACACCCCCCAAAACAGCCCCAAACCCTAAACCCTAGCAAGCCCTAAGGGCTTCCACGGCTTCCGAGGTTTAACAAGTACTCCTACTGGCCGACGCGCGATGAGATCCTCGGGCCCGCCCTGGGCACGTGATTGCCATTTAGGGTTTAGGGTGCAGGGTGTCGGGTGTCGGGTTTAGGGTTTAGGGTTTGGGGTTTAGGGTTTAGGGTTTGGGGTTTAGGGTTTAGGGTGTAGGGTTTAGGGTTTAGGGTGTAGGCTTTAGGGTTTAGGGTGTAGCGTGTCTTGTTGTGCAGTGGCTGATAATCCATGCCAGGATGGCGCCACCTCACACCAGGGTTTGTGGTAGCGGCATATTACGCTTGAAGCGACCTTCCGGTCATAGAACTCGGTGAAAGCGGAAGTTCTCTGAAACCCGCCAGCTGTGATGATACCACATAGGCAACCACCCAAGCCGTCTCCTGTTAGGGTTTAGGGCTGACGCCCTCAATGCCCACAACACCTAGCAGACAGGGAAGCTTTCGCAGGGCAGGGAAAAATGCCAAACGCCCGCAAAAGGTTTGACCGTTAATTTTAGGGTGTTCCCATCAAGGGGAAAATCAAGGTATTCTAGTGGATCTTAGGCCCAGCTGTGGCTGGCCGGCGGCGAGGCGGAGCCCTTGACAGCCCGGATCGGGCTGTATTCGACCACTCTCCATAGACTCCACCCATGGTTTGGCCCAGTGCGGGTGTAAAGGCTGCCGGGCATCTTCAGTGTCTGGGCACCCAGTTATGGGTGGGAATGGCGCCGGGTGGGAATTTAGGGTTTAGGGTGTTGGGTTTAAGGCTTTAAGGTTTAGGGTTTAGGGTTTAGGGCCTTACCAAGCCCATATGGGTAGTTCTCTAAATTGGGGTCCTTTTCTAGGGCTCCTCAAAGGGATCTATAAGGGTCTCTTTCGGGTTTCTATGAGGGTACCATAGTTCACCGAGTTGGGTTTTTCTGTGCCCTTTTTAAGGGTGCCGTACAATTTGGGGAACCTAAACAGGGACCCTAATTTAGAGAACCACCCATATTCTGAAGTTCATTGTCACAGCTTACGAGAGCTTAGGATCCAACGTTTGGAGCCTGAAGTGGAACAAAGGTCCCAAGCATGCATACACCCTAAACCCTACACCCAATACCCTGCGCCCTAAACCTTAAACCCTTGCCCCGAAACCCAGCCCTAAACCCTAAACCCTGAACCCTGAACCCTAAAAGCGGGGCCCGAATCCTGCAAATCGCTCGGCTCCTGGCAGGCACTTCCACGACGTCTGTACGGAGTATAACCTGTGGCCCAACTTTGCAACTCGCCTGCCGTACTGACGTTGGGTTTCGTGCTCGGAGGCGATGTTAGGGTATAGGGTCTAGGGCGTGTTTGTTTTGGTTTGGGCCGTAGGGGGTTTCCAGTTTACATGGGGTGAATATGGCACCAGTGAACACACGGCTCACTAGGAACAATGATATGTGTATATGAGGGAGCCCTTTCACAGCTCTTGTTCAGGTCGCGTGAAGGGTTTAGGGTTTGTATTGGGTTCAAGTCAGACAGTTGAAAATTTGTTTGTGTGGTCCTATTGAACTGGTACGGGGGTCGGCACTACGGTCTCTAGCAGGTCTGCACCTGGGATTCAGTGGTTATCTATTGCTCTTGTTGTGTAGGTTTGATGTTGCGACTTCTGTTATGGGTGATCACTTCAGAGGTGTCGCTGAGTGTAGGTGTAGGTATGGCTCTTTCAAAAGACAGTTGAAGGTTTCGGTTGGGTTGCATGTCGGGAATTGAATCCCAAAACTGTTGCATAGGTTTGCAGTTGTAGTTAAGCAGTTGCACAGTGTGCAGTTGCAAGGTGCTGTTGCCGTTGTTGGCACCAATTGTTCCAGTTGTGCTCAACACCAACTGTAAACAGCACTTGCACTCTCTGTGCACCGACTACTAGCAACTGTACCAACATGTATTGCACAATTTGTGCCTTCAGTTCATGATATGATTTTTGGAGGGGAGACTACTTGAAGGATCACTTAGTAAGTAGGTTAGGCTACAGGTGCAATATTGTCCCACTTGCAGCCTAATTTGCAAGCCCCTGATCTGTCGAGAAGAGACCTAAACTAAACTCTAAATCCGGAACGAAGACCCGAAACCCTAATCCCCTACAGGACCTTATAGAGATCCTTAGTGAAACCTTTATGAAACCCTAAACCCTAAACCCGACTTATCGTAGCCGACTGCCCTGGATGGACACCGGCAGCGGCCTGTCCACCCTCAACCGTCATTCTCACCCAGATCTTTAGAACCTGATGAACCTTAAGCTCTAAGCCATGCACTCTGAACCTTACGGGCTCTAACTCGGACTTCAATGCCTCAACCTTGAACTCTGAAATCACAGCCCTATTCTACCTCTAGCCGCCAGACTCCAGCCTGGCTTCCCTCATCCTTGCTCACCCTGCTCCCGATTCCTCCCGAAAGCCCTAAACCCTAAACCCTGCTGTCACCTGCCCCCCGATTCCTCCCCAAAGCCACAGTGAGCTCCTGCGAAGGTCATGAGCACCCAGGCTGCTGATCTTGTGCTTCTGAATAGTTTTTTTTTTTTTAAGGTTTTTTTTCGGGTTTAGGGTTTAGGGTTGGTTTTTGGACATTCTTTTGGCCCTTAAAGAGGAAATAGACACGGCCAGCCATGTTTTGCTTACCCCTCAAGAGCCCTAGGGCATAAGTCGGCTTTGTACGGCTTACTGGGCACATAGGATTTTGCGGTTTGGTTTAGGGTAGGGTGTGGAGTTCGGGTGTCGGGTTTAAGACCTGAGGTGAGGATTGAAAAGCGGGGATCTACTGCGGGTATGCAGACCAGGAGGTAAGCACACCCATCAGACCCATGACACATCAGAGAGCTTGGTCGCATTAGGTCCCGTTAGTGCGTCTTAAACAGCTCGTCACAGTCCTGAACGTTCCTTGGTAACTCTAGTATGATGTACACTCTAATGCAATTCCCCTATTCTACAAGGTTAAGTTGAGGCTCCTGTATCAGACCTGCACAGCACTAAGCCCGAAACCCTAAACACCAAACCCTGGTCCCTCCCAAAAGCTGCTTTCAGTTTGCATTCTTCCGGCTGTTATGTGTTTCCTTGCTAAAGGGATCCTGACCATAAACTTGCTCGGCCACCTGCAGGAACTCCCTTCAATTCGCCTGGGTTCCTAAGCTACCAAAACCGTTAACCTTAAAGAGGGCGCACCTTTGGTGCAAAAGTCTCTCCACAGAACGCTCGCGTGGTGAAGGACCCAAAGGGCAAGCCTGAGGCTGTTCTTCCGGATGAGCATCTTCTGCAGGATGGTGCGGCGGCCTAAAAGTTTGTTTACGGTTGATGGACCAAATCCTGCATTCCCCCTAAGGACCCTAAACTATGGGAATTATGGTATATTCCTTATAATGGGTAATGCAGGATTTTGTCCATCAGCCGTATGTCATGAAAGGCGATGCTGGGAGCAGGTACTGCATGGTGACGCCTGGGAACCCAGCAGGAGCTGGCGCGGTGGCAGACCACCGGCTTCAATCTGGAGCCGCATGGCTTGCTTCTTGCGCAGAACCTGCGAAGCATCTTGCATCCTGTGTCAGTACTGTCCTGACTGGATGCACACCACGTGCGCAAACGGGACACTCACGCTCATTTTTTGCTGCCTCGAGAGATCACTTAGATTTTGCAAGCAAGGTTTTTGATATCGTTCACGTCAAAACGAGAGTGTCTTGGGTTCACTTTTGGTTTAGGGTTTGCGGTTTACGATTTAGGGTTTTTGGGTTTAAAGGGTGTGTGTGTGTGTTTCGGGTTTAGTGTGTAGGGTCTGAGGGGTTAGGGTGTAAGGTTCAAGGTCTATAGGGTGTAGGGTTTGGGGTGTACAGGGTGTAGGGTTTAGGGTCTGAGGGATTTAGGGTTCAGGTTTTTAGAGTCTGGGGTGTAGGGCCTGGGGTCTACATAAAACCCCACAAAACGCACAAAGACGTCAGACCTTATGTGCACCCTCAGCCCTACAAAACAAAAGACATAAACCCCAATAGCATATGTAAACTCGATGCATGTACGTTTCATAGGACAAGACCCAAATCCTTATAAAACCTACAGCCTACATTATGATCCCCTAAACCCTAAATCACGAAACCGTAGATTATGAGCCAGGTCATGGATATGGACATCGTCCCGCAGCCGAAGGGCGACCCCGATCGCCTGCGTTCTTACACGGCCTGGCAACCTAGACCTCAGTGTTTACCGTGTTTCGGACTTTAAGGAATTGTTAGGGTCTGTTGTTTGGGTTTCAAAGTTTAGAGTTTAGGGCCCTAGCGATTAGGGTTTGGGGCTTTTGGGTATGTTTCCAGGGCTTTTAGGGGATATTGTTTTCAGAAACAGAGTTTGCTCGAACTTTATGTATTGTGTAGACTGGTATGTTCTGTATTCCAAACTGTCCAATGCTGAAGCCAGACCCAATCTGGTGAGCGAAAAGGAAAGCCGAAACCACTGCAGTCCTGGCACCTGCTAAACTAGATTTGGCATTGGTCCTATCAGGGATGTTCTGAAGGGGTTCGATACGGGCTTGTGGGTTTAGGGTTTAGGGTTGTGCTCAAACCTTTACACCCCTTAGCTTAGAGTTTTGTGGTGTTGTTTGGACATTTGAGTGTTTTGTGGGGCAGCAGTTCCAGATGACGGTAAGGGTCCAAGTGCCCAAATGGCAGGTTTTGCAGATACTGTATACACTACTATGCTGTGTACTAGGGTTTAGGTTTTAGGGTCAGGGGTTGAGGGTTTTGGGTTTAGGGTTAAGGGCGTAGGGTCTGGGACCCATTGCATCATGCACGTACGCAGTCGGCCGCCTCTCTGTTCACAGTGTTTCCGTAATTTTTCGGATCGGGGCTGAAATAATTTACCAACGATTTCCACTCCTTCGGGTTTTGTAGTGAAGATTAGTATAGGGGCCTTAATAATTACCTCTACTGTTTTGGGGGCTCCTTATGATGATTATTATTATTGTTATTATTATAGTATAATTTATAATGGGCCCCAAAACTCTGTTCTAATTAATGAGGCTCCTACTTTACCCCAGAACCCTATTCAGATCATCACAGCCTCCATTTTGTAGAACTGTTGTAGTAGCCCTTTAAAGAACCTTTATGCTCTTGTATATAGTAACACTTCAGGGGAACCCTATTCTAAGTATTAAGGCCCCTGTATTTGATAGGTCCCAAACCCAGACATCCTTCCTTACGAAACGCACCGACTCCAGCCGAAACCCACAACCCCAAACCTTTAGCCCTAAACCACAAGCCCCCAAACCCTGAGCCTAAACCCTCCGAGTCTAAGAGTCATCCTCTTCACCAGGCTCCTGGCGCAAAATGGACTTGACCGGGTCCCAAACCCTAAAGCCCCCGCCTCCTCTACGAAGCCCATGTCCTATTCCAGTAAAGGTCCCCTCCAAAAAGTTTCGGGTTCTGTACTTCGGTAGCTAAGGATAGCATAGTTCCGAGAGCCGGGGCTTAACAGAACAAGACATTAAAGGGACCCGGTAAGTAGGTCATGCTAGCGCACCCTAAACCCTAAACCCTAAGCGTTAGGGTTTAGGCAGGATGTTGGGCTGGAGGGTTAAATCGAAATTTCGTCTGTCAAGGCATAATTATGATTCACGGTATCCAAAACCCGAAACTCTGAACCCTAAACCAGAAGCTCTAAACCCTAAGCCCTAATCTCTGCACTCCAACAGCCTAAACCCTAAAGCCTAAACCCTAAACCTCTAAATCGTAATCCCTAAACTCTAAAGCCTAAACTCTACACAGCCAATACGGCTCCCCCACTCAGCCCGGTAACCCCAAAACCTAAAACCTTTTCTATCCTTACCCCACTTGTCATCCTTGGCAGTTGCACCACACTTACGTCGGCGACATTTTCAACAAGAGCCAGGACTTCTCGACACAGCGCTGAGTCCTGTAATACGGTAATGAACCCAGAAAGTCCGAGCGCCCGAATAGTAGGGCTTAGGTCCCCAAACTCTACTTTTAATGGTTTTGGTACGGAGAAGCTTAAACCCTACAGTACCCTTCAAAGCATATGTACGACCCTTGCTTCGGCATCCCTACATCTTCAGGTTTAGTGCCTGGGGTTTAGGGGTTTAGGGCTTTGAGTTATGGGTTTTGAAGTCTGAGTCCAAGCCCCACAAGGTCACCTTACCATGTAGATTGTATGCTAGGTAAGCTCTTGGGCCATTTTATGCTTTCCCTTGTTGGGCTTTCCAGGATCTTTTTTACACACTAAACCCAAATTCTTATTTTTGATTCCTTTTGAAAGGATTTCAAGTGCCAACTTAGTACATGACTTCGAGTGGAGTTTTTCTTACCCTACGGGCTGCCTGGTTTGGGGGTTTAGGGGTTAGGGTTTAGGGTTTAGGGATTTAGGGTAGTGATGACTAGTGCCCTACTGTTTAGATTAGATAGCTGTAGCCCTGGGTGGGATCCGGCCAGAGCTCCGAGACTGAGCCCGAACATGGACATGGACACAACATTGTATAGTATAAGATAATGTAGGATAGTATAGTTTGATAACTTAAAGAGTATAAGTAGAGTATAGTATAGTATACAAAGCACAACTACGCCTTTGCTTCTCTTTCTATCCCAAGTGGAGTTGTGGGCAAAGACGAGCAGGTTTTGGTTTTTTGCGGTTTATAAGGTTTGTAGTTGTTTGTAGGGTGTTAAGGGTTCCCTGCTTCCATGCGTCGTGGTTTGACAGGTTTAGGGTTTTAGGTCTTGAGGGGTTTCCGGGGCGGAACGACTGCACTGACTTGGTTGAAAACTCAATCCCCACCACCCGGCCCCCTCCCCCTCACCCCTCCCTGAGACAAAGCTGCCCAAGCAGAAAGCACACCGTCAGCGGCCGAAGGATGACACTGCGAGAGCTCTAGACATGCTCCATGGCAAACAGACCGACAAGGCGATCCTGACTTATAGTGGGGGGGGGTGCCTGTAAGTGTTCTAAACCCTAAACCCTTCAAGGGGGCCGAGGGTGTTAGGGCTCTTGGGATGCCCCCTAAACCCTAAACCCTAAACCCTAAACCCTGAGTTAAATTTGGAGCTCCGCCGCTTAGTTTCTACGTTCGAACCGGGGTTTGGAGTCCACGGCATGCTGCTCGGGCGCTGGGCTTCGGGTTTAGTGTAGGGCTATTAAGATTTATGCCAGGCTTGGTAAGGCTTTTGTTAGATATCTTCCGGAGCTAGCTGTCGTCCTTCGCGTGCATGATTACTTATATGCTACGTTTAGGGTTTACGCAGGATTTTCGTGTTTGGCACCTGGGGCTACTTGCGCTTGTTCTAGCAGTTCAGATTTTCAAGCTTTAGGTTGGTTTGGGCCAATAGCTGGCCACTCAATCCTTGTGTATGATCTCAAGCGCTAGCCTCTGCGTCCCCTAGGAAGGAACCATGGCGACGATCATGCAAGTCCCACCTCCTAATTTAGTCATTGGAGTAAACGGCTTGGGTTACTTTCCGGAGGAGTCACCCACTGTGTTTGCTCATAATGACTGCGACATGGGCTTCACCGATGGAAGGTTCGCAGACAGTCAGCAAGTTCAGCAATGATGCCCTTCAGTGCATCCTAGCCAGTTCCACAGATGCATGGATTATGGTTAAGGGTTTAGGGGCCTAGATAATTATGAGTAGTATTCCGCAGGGCTCCTTATGATCATTAGAGTATAGTATTCTCCAGAACCTTATTCCAATTATTGAGACCTCTACATGACTGCAATACACCCAGAAGCCCTGTTCCAATTCTTTCAGGCCCCGAGACTATGGAAAGTTTATAGGATTTGGGGTATAGACACCTTGGTAGAAGCCTAACCCGTAGCTCTAAATCCTAGAACCCTAGCCTCTATACTTTAAACACCCCTACACCCTAAGCCCTAAACTCCAGACCCGAAATCGTAGGCGCTAAACCCTAGACCCTAGACGGCAGACTCTACGTCCTAAACGTATTGCATCTATCAAGCATCTGCATTTAGGCAAAGTCGTGTGGGCACCATTAAATTATGGATAGAGTAGGATTCCTGCAAGGGGTTGAGGGTTTAGGGTTTAGGGTCTGGGGCAGATTCCTTAAAGGGGTTCTTTGAGGGTTCGTTAAACTACAAATACACTTCAAAATCCGATAAAATTATTAACACCCTTGCACTATGGAACCCCTTTCGAACCCTTCATCAAAGCCCTCACAGTTGACTTTTTGGCAAAAACCCTACTTTGACAATTCTGAGCCCTTATCCATCGACTGTGTAGATCCCTCAAAACCCGCTCAACCCTGAATGGCCCCACGGCGAATCCCAGAAAGTTGGAACATGGGTTTAGGATGAGTTGTGCTTGGATCCCTTATACTGTACCTTAAGGGAGAGAGGAAATTATGATGTTCCAACTTTCTGGCTTCTACTATAAAGCCCGCAAGCCCCGTCCAGACTGTGGCATCTTGCGTCTGCTTCTTCCCGGGTGCCCTTTCAATGCCACACCGGCTGCCTGACTCAATGAAGTCTGGGAAGTTTAGGGTTTGTGGCGGTCTTACGAAGATTGCATGAGGGGTTCAGGGTTTAGGGTTTCTCCATGGATGATTTGAGGCCATTGGTGGCCTACACCTCTTTCCGCACCGAACTCCTTCAAAACTCGACAGACCCAAGAAGCCCTACACACGTCCTCAGCATCCCTACATATACCCTTTATAAACCCTATGTAAACCCAGAATCAACACCACATAAACCGTACAGAAGGCCGGTTTAAGCCCGGGATAAACCCTAAACCGCAAAGCCCGTTAACGCTCAATCCCTAAACCCCAAACCTCTGCCCCCTAAACCCGTAAACTGCACTGTCTTTTTAAGGCGCTCAAGCATAAAAGCCTATAGGAAAAGAACGGATTCTGTGCGCGGAAGCCCAGGAAAACTTTCCCTGGCGAGGAGATTTTCGGGGGCCAGGCCTTCCTTCGGGTTCCTCTTAAGGTTTCTTTTATTTAGTTTAGGGTTTAGGGTTTAGGGTTTAGGGTGTAGGATGCATGCAATCCCTCCCCCCTTTTTTTTTAAAGGGCCTCCACCCCTCCCCCCCTTCCTAATGTAAAAACATGAAACCCATAGGTAGGTGATTCATGACAGAGATAGCTAGATAGAGAGATAGTTAGATAGATACATAGAAAGATGGCCATAGCCTTAAGCCTTAAACCCTAAACCCTAAAACCCAAAAGCCCTGAACCTTAAGCCTCAAGTCATAAGCCCTGAACCGCCAAAGTCCGGGTACTAATTACTGTAGTCTTCGCTGTGTTAAAACTCATACAATCCTAGCTCCCGCCCAACGTTTTGAATTAACTGTACACTAACCTGCAAAATTCCGGGGGCCGGAGGTTTATTTTTACGGTGGGCTTGAATTTGAGGGGGAAGCTATAAGGGTATGAGGTTTAGGGTTCCTCTTTGGGTTCCTTGGTAATATAGGAGCCTGATTAAGAAGTTGCGGGCATATTAAGCTTCATTATATTAATCCTCCTATTTTGGGTTATAGGACTAGGGTTCCTCTTAGGGTTCCTTTTAGAGTGTAGAATTTATATAAGATTTACTGTTTCGAGTGTTCTCCGTCTATCTCCCAGTAGTATCCCGTTTGCTCTTCTATTGTGGGTCTCCCCAGACCCTAAGCCCCTAAACCCTAACGGGGTACCCTTACTATGAAGAGGCTGCTGGGGAACCTGGCTTTAGAGTTTATAAGCTTTGAACATATTCAGGGCATGTTTGGGCTTGCTATGGTTTGCGGCTTTGGGGGGTTTAGGGTTGAGGGTTTAGGGCGTTCAGAGTTTAGACTTCACGGGAAAGGCTTTTGGGTTTGCGGGGGAGGGCTTTGTGGGTTTAAGGCTTTCAGGGCATCTAGGGTTTAGGGGTTTGGAGTTTGGGTAGTTTGGGGGTATGGCTGTGGAATTTAGGGGTTGTAGGGTTTAGTGGTTAGCGTTTGGGATGTAGGACCAATTTACCCCGCACGGCTCATTTTTTTCAAGGTTGGGCACCAAGCCGTACCAAGTACACCGCCTGTAAGTTTTGAGCCCTTGGTTCAGGGCGGTGTGGGTCACCCTAAACCCTACCCCCCGAACCCTAAACCATCAATAAATCCTATAGTTACCTTAAACCCTAAATAAATCCTATTGTTACCCTAAACCCTAAACAGATCCGATTGTTGCCCTAAACCCTGAGCACCGAACCCTAAACCCTAAATCCCGTAGAAGGTTTCGGGTTTGGGGCTGCGGCCTGCGTCTTCGGGTTTTTGGTTCAAGGCTAGGAGCGTGTCAGTACTTAGTAGTACGATTCCTTCGTCCACCTCATCAGAGATGTACGATGTACGATAATATGGGAGTTTCCGAAAATTAGGGGTACCTTCTTTTGGGGTCCTTATAATAAGGATCCTATTATTTAGGGTAGGTACTATATTAGGCTCCCCCATTTTGGGAGACCCTGAATATACCACGAAACACCTACTCTCAGCGTGAAGGCTCCTACACCTATCGTTGTGAATCCAAGCCCACCCAACCCTAAACCCTAAACCCTAAACCCTAAACCCTAAACCCTATAACCCTAAACCCTAAACCCTAAACCCTAAACCCTAAACCCTAAACTCAAACCCTAAACCCAACCCAATGCACCTGGAGGTGGGTTATGGCTTCAATGACGAGTTCAACTATGCCGCCACGCTGCAGCAGCGTGGTATCGTGCCGCACCCGGTGTTTGGTTTAGGGTGTAGGGTTTAGGGTTTGGGCTTAGAGTATATAGGCTCTGGGATTCAAGTGGTTTGATTCGCTGGGGGTTTTGATTGTGTAGACAGGTAATGGAAGCCTTTTCGGGGCTTTTGGTATGCTGAAACTTAACCAAGAGGGTCCATATATACTACCATTCTGGAATTAGCTAGGTCCAGCAGACCATCTTTATGATGGTTTCGGGGACAAAATTCCATAATTGTAGTATATGTGGACCCTCTCGGTAGTTGAGATACCCCATGCAGGTATTCCTAAACCCTACACCCTAAAACCTGTCGCCGTCTCTGGGCAGCGCCCGCACCTGGAGCATGTTTTCTGTCCGCCCGGCCGCCCTTGCGAAGCTTCCAAAGCCAAAGCCCGCATGTCTCAACTGATGGTGGCCCGAAATCCTAGATCATGTCCACTAGGCCCCACACGACAACACTTCCAAATGCGCACTTCTAGGCAGTAGAGTCATTGGTCAGTCGCCTTCCTTTCGTCGTCGCCGGCGGGGCAGCAGCAGCAGCAGATTGCTGAATCGAGTCGGATGCGCAAACAGTTATATCACCGGCATAATCGGGTCATGGGAGTTTAGAGTTTTATAGTTTCAGGCTTCTAGGCTATGGGCTTAACTACACTGTTGTAGCTCCTAAACGGCGAGCACATCTCTAAAATACTTTCCATGCATGCATGCATATATCATCGATTCTACATAAGTATTACATCTGTATATATATATATATATACATACACATATGTATTCATTTATGTATGTCTATAACGCACATATGCTCGTTTACACATCACAAGCTGTTGGACAGTTCTATATCAATCTGTAATGGGTGGGTCACGTGTCGCGGCCAAGGTGATCGGCATGGGTGCTTTCGCAGTGTCTGCCTTAGCCTTCCTGTCGGCTCACCGTTTAGTGTTTGTGGTTTAGGGTTTGGTGTTTTTTTTGTTCTTTTTGCGAGGGGGGTTCGGGTGTACGGTTGGGTTTTAGGGCCTTTAAATAGGGCTCAGGGTGTTCCTCTCTTTAGTTTTGGGTCGTTCTTTTGGGGCTACCCCTTAGGCCTTAAATCTACGGGTGGAAAGGTTGCACTTGTAATGTTGGTTGGGGAACCTCAGATGCCTCAAGCACATCAACTGCAAGTATCGATGCCCGTCCACTTACAAGGATGCTGCCTCCATTACGTGTACGTGCTGTTTGGGGTTATGGCCTAGTTGCAGGAGGCTGGCTCGAGTCTGTGATGTCCTTATCCTCCACTTCTTGGTAGTTTCTCCGTTCTTTCGAGGTCCTTGTGGCGGCAACTCTCGCATAAAACCCAATGCCTTAAACTCCCTAAACAGCCCCAGCAAACTCGAAATTCCGATAGCAGAGGATCCTTTCTTAAGGGTCCACCCCGGTCCCTTGAACCCCGAATCACAGTCTGTACTGATTTTAATGTACCGCAAGGGCCTGTTGTAACAATGAAGGCCCCTATATCCTAAACCCTAAACCCTAACTATATCCTAAACCCAGACCTACTATCCAGCTTCTCAGTGCATTTTACGTGGCGGAACTCCCTTGCCTTAGCCCTGCAAAACCTAACCCTTCTTTATGCAATCGTTCTGCAGAGCTTGAACTGAACATTTCTGCTGAACAAGGCTCCCATTTTCCCTACACGGGTTTAGGGTTTCGGGATATCAGGGTTAAGGGTTTTGGGGTATCGTGGTTTTGGAGTAGGGTTATAAGGGTTTCTGCTTTTTGGGGCTTTAGGGTTTAGGTTGCCTGGATTATGTCAGCATCGGAACGCGCATTTCAAGCCAAGAGTCGCTAATCGCTGCATGTGAGGTCGAAAACATCCGTACCCTCATGGAGCACAACTCCGGGAAGTTCTACGTGATCGCAAGGCTCGACCGAGAACGGGAATTTTTCAAAGAAGGATAAACCCTAAACCCCAAATCTAGGTCAAGTCCTGCAGAACTGTTTTACGCGGCTTGTACTGCTTCTTAAATGTTCGTTCATGTTCATATCTGCGGACATTTTTTCGAGTTTTGGGGTTGAGGCTCAGAACATCGACGATTCAGAGTGCAGGGTTAAGGGTTCGGGTCTTACTTCGTAAGCCCTAGCCAACCCCTAAACCCTTGAAGCGCCCTATGACACCCTGTAGAAGCCCCAACGAAACCATATGTTTAGGGTTTAGGGTTTAGGATTAACACTCATCTGAGGTCTATGCAGCACCCGGGTCCTGTGATCTCGTTTGCTCCTGGTCACCCTACTGTCCGGGTTTAGGACTAGGGTTCAGGGTTCCTGTAAGGACCCCTTGCAGGATTTGTATTGCTGCAATAGGCGGTTTAGGACTCAGGATCCATGTGTTTGGGTTTGTGGCTTCGGTGGTTTATGATGGTTTCGTATTTGTGGTTTAGGAACTACTTGAAAGACCAGGGGACGGTTTTGCAAGTGGGGATATATCACAGGGGCCGGCAGAATCAGCGAGGGCATCCCTTCATCGTCCCAATTGCAATCATTCTACGTACAACGGACGCCAAAATGCTGCTTCAGCTACTAAGGACCCTATCATGCGTACGACTTGTGACTTTGCTCTTAATATCAGCAACCAAGCCAACTACCCAAACATAAGCATTTCATTTGGATTAGACCCTAAACCCTAAACTCTCCAAAACTGGACCTCCCAAGCGCCCCTTAATAGAGCCGTTATGGCCGTCAATAGTGGGGTATTTAGGGTTTATTTAGAGGGTAGTTGGGGGCTTCGGTTTTAGGAGAGCTTAGGGCCTGCGGCTCGACATGGTCTACTTGGAGGATCATGGGACTTAGTAAATATGGTTATAGGTACCTTAAGTGGGGTTATGAGTAATTATAAGTATAGTTACCCTAACAATAGTTACCAAGTCCCATGATCCTTTAAGTGCCTGGTCTATGGCACCACACTGGAGGCCCACATCGATCCTGCTGACTGCCTTCGAGGCAGTAGTTCACAAAGTAGGGACCCTGAAGAACCTGCCTTTTCAAGGCCTCATATAAGGAAATCAGAATAAGGAGTCCAAAAAAGGTAGTTATTCAGGGTTAAGGTAGGGTGTAGGGATGTTTGAAATGAAGAAGGTCCGCAGTTTGCTGACTCAGAGCGCTCCAGCATCCGACGAGACGCTAAAGCTTCAGGAGACTGTTAAAGGTGCGCTGAGCCTCTCTTTCGCTCAGGAGCAAGATGTGCCCGTAGGTGTCCGTGATTTGGTTTCTTATTTCTTTGGGCTGCTCGTGCTCGTGAATGCTTGGGCCTTCTGTGGCAATTTCATGGCCGAGGGCGGGAAAGAGTGCAAGTTCATCAGCCTGCCTCAGTACAAGGACTATGCCGATGGTGCTTGATGGACGCGATGTTGCAACATAGGGGCCTTAACAAGTAGAATAGGGCTTTTGGGCTTCTAGAAGTATAGAATAATTAGGTATATACCATAAGTAACCCGAAGAATAATATTGCTAGTAATCTACGCCCGTATATTACGGCAATGGCTCGGTCTGCTGGTTGACTCGGATCAGGGTCTGGGATTTGGATTCAGGGTTTAGGGCGCAGGGTTTAGGGTTCAGGGCTTAGGGTTTAGGGTTTCAAAAAACACGACCGAGCAATACGAGAGACGCTTATTGATCATGCCAGAAGATACCAACCACCTTTCCTGCATTTCTGGAACCTCGCAAGTCGGTCTCAGCCATTATATATAAACAAATCGTTCGTTGTGAAGTCTCTCTTTGTGAAGCAGCTCGGTGTGAAGTCTCTATATTTGTGAAGAAGCTCAGTGTGAAGTCTCTCTGTGTGAAGCAACTCAGTGTGAAGGCCTTACTTGTGAAGCAAACCAGGGTGAACAGCTATATATGAACATACATTGCAGCAGTGACGCCGGGACCGTAGTAAAGTAGCAGGAAGTAGGTTAGCGCCCACGACGTGTTGCACTTTTGCTGCAAGCTAAGGTAGTAAAAAAAAGGGTTTAGGGTTAGGGCTCAAGGTTTAGGGCTTAGGGTGTCAGCCCATGCCTTGACCTCTTGTAGGAACCCACATGAAGGAGTACTGTGGAAGCCTGCAAAAGTATATTCCTTAGGGTTCCTTACTAATTATACTTCTAAGTGTAGTATACCCCAGACCAACCCTATTCCGCTTAAAACCCTAGAGAGCCCTCATAGAACCCTCTCAAGGGACCCGATTCAACTTGTGAAGGCCCCAAAAGTGTAGTGCTCCAACCAGGCCCCGGATCTGAATAGGGTGCACACATCTTAGGAGGAAGGGGGCCCCAAAAATAGGGTTCAGGGTTCTAGGGTTCCAGGGTTCTAGGGTTTTTAGGGTTCTAGGGTTTTAGGTTTTTTAGGGTTTTAGGGTTTAGGGTTTAGGGTTTAGCCCCTTCTCTAGAAGCTAGACGACAGCCTGACCCGATATCCCAACACCCACACATCTCGGTTTTTGGGCTTGGGATCCATCTTAAACCCAAGTCCTACAATCTAACCCGAACTCAGAAGCCTGACCGTTTGCAGGCATCACAACTTGCTCCTGCCCAGGGTGCTGTGCACAGCTGAGCATCTCCGAAGCTTTCGGGCTGAGGATTCCGTTTTACTGTTTCAAGGTGTGGGCCCCTGAACTAACCCCAAACCCTAAACCCTGCAACCTAAACCCTAAGCCCTAACCCTAAAGTGCGACGGTGCTGTACAAAGCACCCTCGGCCCTTGTCGTCTAGATGCTAGTGGAGCAGGATCCTCTTCCTGAACCTGGGAGCCTAGGACCCGAATGCCATAAGTCCATCCCAACCAATCGAGAATGCTTAAGGTGTGAGAGTTTAGGGTTTGGGGGTTAGGGTTGAGGGTTTACGGGTTTAAGGTTTGAGGGTTTAATATAGGGGACTGAATTATTAGCGACAGGCAAAATTATTGCTTGTGGTCCCTTCTGCTGAAAATATTTTTCTAGTTGTTAGGGGACCCACCTTGGGTTCAAGATTTGGGCTCACTGGTTTGGGGTTTAGGTTTGCGCATCTGGGCTCACCGTGACTTAGTTCTCGAGAATAACAGCAATCGTGAGTAGCATGACCACGGCACATGCAAGGAAAGGGAAGACCAGGTTTTTCAGTATATACAGTTGCCACTCTTATAGCATACTGTAGTAGTCTATAGCATTATATGATGATTCGCTATAATTTAATGTACTATCAGCTACAATAATGTTCTAGTACTTAAAGGATCATGGGACTTAGTAACTAGGGTTATTATTAGGGCAACTAAACTTATAATTACTTATAACCCCACTTAAAGTACTTATAACCATACTTACTAAGTCCCATGACCCTCCNAAGGATCATGGGACTTAGTAACTAGGGTTATTATTAGGGCAACTAAACTTATAATTACTTATAACCCCACTTAAAGTACTTATAACCATACTTACTAAGTCCCATGACCCTCCAAGTAACAGAGAAATCAAGGCAAGTTGCGGAGCGCTTCCATTGCCAAGACCAAAATCCCAGCGCACTGACAGCTTCTGTGTGAAACCGGACCGCTTCCGATACTGCTCTGACGAGATAAACAAACCCTAAGGGTCCATGTACTCATATAGTATATACATTGGCCTTAAAGTACTCCCTATGTAGGTACATTGGGCCCAAAGTATATGCTATTTGGGTACATGGACCCTTAGGGAAAACGAACTCTCCCTAGAGCCATGAGAGCTGCAGCGAAGCCAATATCCCAAGCCCCAAACTCCGCAAACTCTCATCCTTGAAGAACTCCATACTCACCAGCCCTGCATGGCTGCTTACTATAGGGTATAGGGAATACGTCTGTGTTCAGTAGAACATGAGCATGATTGCCCTGAGATCCAGGTCCCTAAAACCCGAAAATCCTAAACCCTAAGCCCTAAACTCGAAACCCCGCGGTGCAGGCCCGAAACCATAAACCCTAAAGCCCTGAGGTCCTGGTACGTCAACCAGACGCGGGCCCCGGCCCCCGCCGCCACGGTGCTTCGAGCCATGGAGCCCATGTACAAGTGCGCCGGTCAGTATCAAGGGTTCCTTTGAGGGTTTGGGGGGTGAGGCCGTGGGGTTGGGGCTCGGGCTGGGGCTGGGGCTGGTGAAGGGCTGGGGCTGGGACCCCTCTCCCACAAACTTGAGCCCCAACCCCCAACAAACCTCGGCTGAAGCGGCTCTTCACACTGAAACCAGACCTTCAAGGCGAGCCGAAGGTCCTTGCTGGAGGGCAGCTCTCCGCTGTTGTCGTTTCTTTTCACCGCTCCTCTTCTTGAGGGCGTTGCTCAAGATAAGGGGGAATTTCTATCATTGGTATCACAGGATTCAAGTTTTCTTCCCGAACACCTGGCCTCTGCCAAGCTGCGTCCAGAATCTTCAAGGGAACCTTGAAAGCAACCCTGGACAAGTAATCCTGCAAAGATCCTACTTCATAGGGGCAGCACGAAGAACCCGGAAAGGAACCCATAACACTTGACGTACCATACTGTGAAGGTACTATGGCAAAGATCCATGGAGCTACTACTCCGCGCAAGCCTTAGCGAGGCTGCAAGGAGGAGGGTTTGTATTTTGAGTTCCCTTCAATGTTCCTCAAGCGTTTTCTCAATCGTTCCTCTCAAGGTTCTTTTACTAGGTTCCTGAGTAGTGCCCCTTTGCCTTTCTTGTTTTAGGGTCCCCGTATTAAAACTGAGTATTAGGAAAAAGGGTACCCTTATAATAATGGGTCTACTCAGGAACCTAGTTTAGGGGGTTCCTTAAGGGCTTAAGTCAGGGTAAGATTTCAAGGGTCGGGACCTTTTTCGCGATCCCACGGTTCATACCATGCGCTGTGTTTGCTTGCAGGCTCAAGTTGGCGGGTGGTACGGACCCCAGGGGCCCAAGTATATTGCAAGCGCTAGACATTAAAAACCCATTTAAAGTATGGTGTTCAATGAAAACACTGCTGTTCTTTTGCCCTTTGACCCTCGGGGGATTGCATATCGTCGGGTGTAGCATGCGAATCGAGCTCCTCTGTGTCTCTTAGGTGCAGACCAATGCAGACCGCTCGGTTGCTAGCATCAAGCAGTACACCAGGTAGGCGTCCGGTGGTTGCGGCGCGGTGCTACGAAGTATTTTGGAGTTCATTACTCGAATTTTACAGGCTTTTGTATTACTTCTGGTACTCAGCACCATAAGTCTAGCGCCGAAGAACTAAAGGACTTAAACCCATGTGCCCGGAATTGTAGCGTGCCCAAAGGCTCCGTTATAGTTCCTTTTTGGGGGTCACCTTAGAAGGAACCTAAACATGAACCACAGAAAGGAGTTACTGGACTTGGGAGCCTTTGGGTGGAGGGGTCTCGTTGTAGGCATCGCTTCTGCGGAGGTAGATCCTTCTGGTGCACTTTTGACTGCAGGGGTAATAGTATAAAGCGCCTCTGGAATGCTGGACGAATTGCTCCCAGCATGCCCCGAAAATTTCAATTTTTACGAAGCTTCGCCACTTGGCACCCAACAGCCTGAATCCTAAGCCGTAAGCTTAATGCCCCAAGCCACATGCGCGAACTATTCATTGGATCAATTCTACCCATAGGCCCCAATTTAGTTCCTTTTTGGGGTTCATATGTAGAATTCTATACGGTAATCCCAAAAAGGAACTACTTTGGGGCCCATGGGTAGGGTTGCTCCAAGAATATTCGGCGCAGCTAGATGGAGGGCTTCGTTTCGATTTCGTTTTCGACCATGCCAGATTCAAGGTTTATCTAGGGTTAGGGGTTTAGGGTTTAGGGTTTAGGGTTATGAAAAACCCAAGACTTTAAACACTGGGCTTTGGAGTACCATACTTTTAGTACTTTTTTCTTAAAGGAACCAAATTAAAAATTTATACTTTTTTCTCCCTGGTTACTGAAAAGCCCAGAACAGCCCCAAAGTCGTAAAGTCGGTACTGCTTATAGACTTCAGATCCCAAAGTAGGTACTATTTGTAAACTTGGAGTCTTTGGGTAAACCCACAGCCTGAAGGCTCAACCGTAAGGAGCGGGCTGTCGGCTTTGAATACGCAGGGCCTGATCAGATTAGGGTTTAGGGTTTAGAATTTAATTTAGGGCTTCTAAACCCTAAACCCTAAACCCTTTAGGGTTTAGGGTTTCTAAACCCTAAACCCTAAACCCTATAAGCAGTGACAGACCAGATCCCTGAAGCCCTGAGCCTTCAACTCCAAGCCTCACCGGCCCCAAACCCTAAACCCCTAAACGCAAAAAGACGAAGCCCTAATGGCCCTGTAGCCTAAACCCCAAGCCCTGAAAAGGCCCTGAGCCTCTAAGCCCCAAAGCACTTAGACTAAACCCCTGAACCCCTAAACACCTTTTTTTTTTTAAAAAAAAAAAAAGAACCCCTAAACCTCGAACCGCTCAGCCTCGTGAGCCTCGCTCCGCCTCAACGAAGAACCCTGCCAACGGCGAGTAATAATTGGACTGGGTTTTGGTTAGAGATTCCCCTTTGAAGGTTCTTTAAAGGCCTTGCATAAGGGTTCGATAGTACTGTAGTACAGGGGCAGCATAGGGGCCTTGATAATTGGAATAGGGTTTGCGGTTTCTTACAGTTAGATTCAGATAGATAGATCGATCGATCGATCAGGGCTGTAACGACAAAGTGTATTCTCCAGTTCCCTATACCACTTCATTTATGCCTTCTTCGACATCCCTCTATGCTGCCCGCGAGTTGGGGATAAGCTGTGAGGGATTATGAGGGTACTGTAGGAGTTTGGGAGGGTGCTGCTTCCTTCGGCTGAGTTTGCACGGTTTAGGGTTTTAAGGTTTTAGGGTTTAGGGTTTAGGGTTTAGGGCTTTCAGAGTCCAGCAGGGAAACAAGGAGCCCCGAACCCAGGCCCTGAATTCCTAAATCAGGGACCCAAACAGGACAGCTACACGCATTTCACAGGGATATCCCAAATTGGGCTTCACCATAGGTAGTTTCTATGGGATATCCCTACTTGTGATTTGGGGCCTTATAAAACCCGAACTGCGCCCTGACCCTCAAAGCCTGGACACAGAACAGGTGGGGCATTGGCGATGTGTATTTCCTGGGAGTTCACTACGGGCAGAGAGCTAAGTTGATGATGACACCAGCAAAACCTCCACAACTTTTCACAGTTTCGGCTTCTGGTTCAGGGCTTACCTGTAGCCGAAAAGACTTACCTTTTTAAGGAACTTTATATTGAAACCATAATAAGGAATCCTAAAAAGGTAGGTCTTTCCGGCTACAGGTAATGCTTAGGGTTTAGGGCCTGGAGCCCGAGACCCTGAACCGCAAAACCTAGACCCTAAACCCTAAACACTGGGGTTTAGGATTTAGGGTCAGGGTTTCAGGGTTTAGGGTTTCAAAGGGCTCCATGGGTTGGATATGTTGTTGATGGCATGATTTGAGTCGTTCTTCGCGTGCATGTGGGCACTCACATGAGTAGGATAACAAATCTTCCTGCGACCTTGTGTTTGAAGTAAACGTAAAATTAGTGACATCCCTACTTGAATGACGGCGGTAGAGAAGCCAATGGGCGATCAAGAAACAACAAGATCCTCGAAAGAAGAAATAAGGTCGTGAGCCTACGGGGCAGGCCAGAGTTCTCAAGCTGTTGTTTCCTTCACTCGTCTTTGTGTCTTGTAAAGAATAGTGTAGGAGTGACATCTCGCTTGCATGTTTTTGCATTGTCATACCTGTGCAATGCGGGCAGACAGTTGGCATACCTGTGCAGTGCGGGCAGACAGTTGGCATACCTGTGCAGTGCGGGCAGAGAGCCGGCATACCTGTGCAGTGCGAACAGATGGTCACCGATGGTGGCTCAAGATGCATCAAAGGGAGCTGAGAGCTTCGGAGTCGTGGGGTTGGGGCCTTGCGGCTTCTGAGGGATGCACGGGGATTACAATCATTTGGACGATCTCCCGTTTAGTGTTCGTCAAACGTTGGCCGGGTATCGACNAGCTGAGAGCTTCGGAGTCGTGGGGTTGGGGCCTTGCGGCTTCTGAGGGATGCACGGGGATTACAATCATTTGGACGATCTCCCGTTTAGTGTTCGTCAAACGTTGGCCGGGTATCGACGCCGGGCTGCACTTAATTCCAATCAGATGGACACTGATTTCAGCTCTGGTGTGCGAGCGAGTAATTCTCCTTTGACTCCCGAGTTTCAACATCAACAGCAGCAACATCAGCAGCAGCAGTCACTTGAACTTGCTACCATTCGGCATCCTGGAGCTTCCAGTGCAACTCCGTCATCAGAAGATTTATCCCATAACCTTCAACAGTTGCAGTCGCAGCTGAAATATTCTCATCATCATCACCATCGTCCTCGCGATAATCTCCGTCATCCCCATCATGTCCTTCAACCCCGTTATCCAGTAGTATACCAGCCGTCGTTATAGTCATATAGTCATGTACACGTATACAGGCACACCATGGTGTGATGCACCAGGTGTGATAAACAGTTCCAGCATGTACAAGTATTTTTGCATGCCCAGGTGCCTGCTGGTTACTCTCAGTCGGGCATCGCAACCATGGTTGCCGTGGTCGTAGCAGTAGCAGCAGTTGCAGTAGCATCAGCAGGAGTGGTGGTGGTAGTGGCAGTGGTAGTGGCGGTGGCACTGCAGTGGCAGTGGCAGTGGCAGGTGGGCGTAGTGGTGGTAGTGGTAGTGGTAGTCGTGTAGCAGTGGTAGTGGTAGTGGCGGTGGTAGTGGTAGCGGCAGCGGCAGTGGTAGTAGTCGTAGTGGTAGTAGTAGTAGTAGTAGTAGTAGTAATAGTAGTAGTAGTAGTAGTCGCGGTGGTGGTAGTAGAAGTAGTAGTAGCAGTAAGTAGTAGTAAGTTGTAGTAAGTAGTAGCAAGTAGTGGTACGTAGTAGTAAGTAGTAGTAAGTAGTAGTAAGTAGTTGTAAGTAGTAGCAAGTAGTAGCAAGTAGTCGCAAGTAGTAGTAAGCAGTAGTAAGTAGTAGTAAGTAGTAGTAAGTAGTATGTAGCGATTAGTAAATAGTAAAGCAGACGTGGGAAGTAGGAGGTAGGAAATTTGAAGTAGGAAGCGGGAAGAAATAAGCAGCACGCGTCAGGTGGTAAGTGGTAGGTAGCATGCAGCAAATAATAACTAGTAGTAAGATCGGAAGCTGTAACGGTAGTGGTAGCGGCAGGGGTGGTAGTAGCAGTAGCAGAGTAGCTGAGCGGAGTAGCGGAGCAGCGGAGTAGTAGTTTTTTCAGCAAATTAGCATAGCGTAGCAGTACAGCAGAGTAGCAGTAGCCGTAGTGGCTACTACGACTGCTGCTACTACGACTACGACTACCACTACCACTAGTCACTACCACAACCACAACCACTACCACTACGACCATTACTATTACTACTAGTACTGCTGCTGCTGCTGCTGCTATGACTACTATTACGACTATTACTACTATCACTACTACTACTTCTTACTCCAATTTGTTACTTGCTCCTACAACTAGTGCTGCTACTACTGCTGCGACGACTTCGACTACGACTACGACGACGACGACATCGACGACGACGACGACTACTACTACTACTGCTACTACTACTACTAGTACTACTACTACTACCACTACTACTAACTTTCTGCTACTACTGCTGCTGCTACTAGTGCTAAAGCTGCTACAACTGCTACAACTGCTACTACTGCTACTACTGCTGCTACTGCTGCTACTACTACTACTAGCCACGCCCCCCCCCTACCAACCACCTGGCGCCTCAACCCATCGTCATCGTCATCATCAACGAAAATTATATCTGCAGAAGATGCAGGGGCTCAGGCCCCC
>BGNK01006781.1:0-23423 GCA_003297005.1 Symbiodinium sp. clade A Y106 | reverse complement strand
TAAAGTATGGGGTGTGGTGCTCCTAAGACAAGAAAAGGGTACTAGTCCAAATCATGGTGCGGGGATCGGTACACCCAAATAAAAGGGGCCACAGAGAGGTCCAGGTAAACCCTAAACCCCTAAACCCTAAACCCTAAAATCCCAAACCCTTAGAGGAAACCCTGAAAGGGACCCCTAGAAGGAGTGCTTGAGATGATCTAGGAGGAGCGGCTCTCCGAACAACCTACGTGCAGGTCCTTGAGGTCTTTCATGTCCATGAGGCCCATCACCTGCTGCATGAGGTCCGGTTTATATAGGACCCCAAAAAAGCACATAAGCAAAAGTCAGGATAGGGATACCCCATAGAAACCCCACTATAATGAAGCCCAATAAGGTAGGGGTATCCCCATAAAATGCTTATGCTTATGTGCCTTTTTGGGTCCCTATTATAGATTTTGGGTTTAGGGGCCTCTCTGTGCCCTTTTAAGGTGCAATGAACCCTTTTGCCGGAAGGTTGGAGGTTTTAGGGCTTAGGGCTTTTGGGCCTTTGGGTTTAAGGGCTGTCGGGCTCCAGAGGGCTACGGTTTAAGGTTCGTGTGGTGTCGTAGGTTCTTGGCTGTCTTCTGAACCCCTCCAAAAAGTTAAACTTTTAGCCTTATTACAGTTCATATAGAAATCCAAGAAGTTAAAGCCCTAAGAGTCAACCAGAAGAACGCCAAGGTGTTGTAGGTTTTCATGCACTTGAACCTCGGTGTCTGAGTGCTTTGTAGGACCATGGTGTCTGCGTGTTTGTCCCACAAACCAGTGCGAGCGGCTTATACGGCGCTACTGTGGTTCTTTTGCTTTTCATTCTGAGGCGCGGGGCTGTGGGTTCAGTGCTGTCGGGCTTCGGCGCTGGAGTCACAAGGCCTTATTGTAGCAAAGACTTCAAAACTTATTCCCTAAACCCCAAACCCTAAACCCCAAACCCTAAACCCCAAACCCTAAACCCTAAACCCTGAACCCTAAACCCCCTAAACCCTAAACCCCCTAAATCCTGAACCCTAAATCCCAAACCTGCGAACCTGAACTACTGCCAGGAGCTCCGAGGTGTGGCATTCCAGGCTTTGGGAGGTAATACAAGGGGTGGGGTGAGGTCGGGTGGGGTGGGGTGGGGTGGGGTGGNACAAATTGAAATTTTGCTATTCGCAGAATCTCGAGACTTGCTGATGCTTCTTCGTGTTAAAGCAGTTTCGATTTCGCGGTGTTGTGTGTGTTGTGTACGTGTTGTGGGGTGGGGTGGGCCTCAGCAACTAGACTACTTGGAGGGTCGGTGGACTTCGTAAGTAGGTAATAAGGGGAGTTTTAAGTACCCTAACAGGGATCCTAATTGGGGTTAATCTACTTATAACTCTAAAAAGTACCTGCTGACTAAGTCCCCCGACCCCCCAAGTAGGGCTTTTGAGGCGCAGTATGCTACAGTTACACGATAGAAAATGCATGGAGAAGCCTAAACCACTAGGCGGGCCAAGGGTGTAGGCACCGATGTAGACCTGCTTGAAGTGATCATGGAAGGTCTGAAATCGATCGTGCCGGGAGAGCAGACGTCCCGGATCCGATCTGATGCATATCTCTGCCTTGCGACTTTTCGGCGCAAGGATGTGGACTACGCGATAGACCTCGCTTAGGTCATGCCTTGCGCAATGAAGTGTTCCACCCTTCTACGACCGTGCCCGAAGTCCCCCGCAGTAGCCAAAAAAACCTACTTTTCCAGGGCTCCTTGTTATGATTTCTACAAACTTACTTCAACAGGTACGTAGTTCTTTTGGGGCACAGGAAATTTTCGGGGGCCATAATAGCCATAATCGAATCGGGTTTATGGTTTCTCTGCATCCTAAGGTGCCGGAGTATTCCATACTATCAGAATCGTATAGGGACTTGAAAGGAACGTGAAGCGATAATAATGCCACGAATTATTCAGGTTCCTATGTTGTAACACATTGTACCCCTAGCACGAAAGGAACCCCTGAAGGGACCTTCAACAGTTATAGAACCCTATAAAATGCCTATAGGGCTCTACAAAATCCGTCAATCCGTCGAAAATTCTCTACAACCCTAAGGCAACCTCAAAACAAATCTTGAACAGGTCCATATAGAACACCAAAAAACCTGGACAACGTCTAATCACAGAGTATATCATCCTATACTAGACCTTAGAATTATATGAAACACCCCCAAAAAAGCCCTGAAACCCATAAACCCTATACAAAACCTTCGAATTGCTCAACACCTCGCGGAGGAGGCGAGGCGCCAAGGACATATCGGGGCTTTTACCCGCCTGCGCATAGGGCCATGGGTGCTAGGGCCTGGGGTTTAGTTCTAGTTCTAGGGTTGAAGGTTCAGGGTTTAACGCTTAGAGTTTTAAGGCTTTAGGACTTAGGGCTTAGTGTTTTGGGTTTTTTCGCTTAGAGGTTTGTTTAAGGGTTCGCTTTGGGGTTCGGGGCTTGGGGGCTATAGGGTTTAGGGGTTTAGGGCTAAGGGTCTTTGGGTTTAAGGTTTTGGGATTTTGGCTTTGGGGTTTGGGGCTTAGGGGCTTGGGGGTTTAGGGCTTAAGGGTTCAGTTAGAGCTCGAGGTTGCTTTAAAGGGTTCTTTAAGGCATACTGTATATTAAGGCTTTTGGGCCCAAAGACAACCATACTATATAAGGCTTTTGGGCTAATTTGATCCCAGGTTTAAAGGGTACTATCGAGGGTTTCGGTTTTTAAAGGCTTCCTTTAAGGTTTCCAAGAGGGTCTGATGAGCGGCTACAGGGCTTGGGCTTGAGGGTTGACGGGTCTGGGGTTTAGGGTAACATAGGGGCCTTAATAATTAGAATAGGGTGTTGGGGTTCCTGCTAAAGGGGTTATAAGGGCTACTATAGGGGCTATTGTGAGGATTTAAGAGGGGGGCCTTAATAATTAGTAGTTAGAATAGGGGGTTGGGGCCCATTGTACTATAATCATAAGAAGGAAACCCCCCAAACTAGTATAGGTAATAATTAAGGCCCCTATGTTAGCGCACTTGTCCAGTATCTTGGGGGAACTAAAGGTTAACCTTTGGGATCATATAGGGATTATAGTACCCCAAAAAGGTTAAAGGTTAGAGTCTTCGGGATTTAGGGTTTAGGCTCTCAGTTTTCCAGGCAGGGTCTGGAACCTTTGGGGCGTTCGATATTGGTGTTAGGGCTTAGGATCCCGGTTTAGGGTTGACGGTTTAGGGTTTAAGGGTTGAGGTTGAGGATTTAGGGTTTAGGGTTTGGGGATCCCTAAACCCCTAAACCGTAAAGTTAGGGTCTTTGGGTTTGGCAATACCCTGAAACCAAGACAGGGCCACATGTAGGAAGCCTCTGACTCCATGACCGTATTCCCTAAATCCTGATAACTGCTACACCATGCTAGACAGCCCAAGAAAAAACTTCTACTATGCCTATAGCAGCCATCTGAGAACCGTTTTTTAATATAGAAGTTCCCCAATATGATTCCCTGGGCTCCTGGACACAATTATAGTATGATACCCCAAATACTAAAATGATTACGGCACCCATCCCAAGTCCTTCTATTACCCCGCATAAGTCCCTTTAAAGGAACCCTTCGAGGAACCCTAGTCCAACTGTGAAGGCCCCTAAAGCCTTAAACCCTGAAACCCCCTCACCCCATAAACCTAAACCCCAAACCCTAAACCTTGGCGGTCTTCTGAACCCCTCCTAAAAGTTAGACTTTTAGCCTACTTATTATCGTTCATATAGAAACCCAAAAAGCTAAAGTCCTAAGAGTCAACCAGAAGAATGCCAAGAAACCTAAACCCCCCTCAACCCTAAAGCCCTAAACCCTCAAAAGCCGACAAAAGACCTGTCCACAGGGCTGCATAGAGCTCTAGCACTCCCAAGGGCATAAACCCCTAAAGGTCTTGGGGTTAAGGGTCTAGGGTTTCTAGGCTTTGGGGTTTTAGTATACCCGGGCAGAGGTCCTAGAGGCACCAAGCTTCTGTTGAATCCGACAGTTCTTGGAGAAAGCTTAGGCTTACATCATCTGCGGTAGCATCAAAGGCTGCTTTAATGTCCAGCTCAGTGCCAGCGCGATTCGTCTTCCTCGCGGACAAGGCAGGCATGTCGGCCCGGTCCAAAGCCGAAGGCTTTGTACCTGATGCCGCGTGGCTCTCGTGGTGCTCGTCGTGCCGGCATGTGGATCCGGTCCATGACCGAAGGCTTTGTACCGGATGGCTCGTTGTTCTCGTTGTGCTCCACAGCAGATATAGGGGGCAGCGTGTACATGCGATCTCCCATCAACTTTGCCAGCCCAAATGGCATGGCATGGAGTGCTGCCCAAGGTAACAAGGAAGGGCTGGCGCACCAAAAGAGAGGGGCTGAGCTCACACTGCAAGAGCTCCCTGGCAATCCTCAGATAGTACTGCGTGCGTCGTGCCCGAGGCGTGCCAAACGCGGGCGTCTATGCAGTCGGCCCAGACCATCTGATGACAAACACTCCATTTGAGACCCCTTCTTTGGGCACGCAACCCTGAATCCTAAACTCCGTTAAGCCAGGGTCGAGGAGCCTCAGAAAACCAGCGAACCCCGTCCTAACACTCGGGTTTAGGGCCTTAGGGCTTAAGGGTTCAAGGATTTACGGCTCAGGTCGACTTCTGAACCTAGGAGGAGCTAGAGGTTTTACACTGCTCCTTTTGCAAGGACAGCTCGAAAGGATACTGTACCTTCAGGGCTTCGGGCTGCAGCGGATTAACGGCCCTGAACCTTACCTAGAGTAACCAAAAGGTAGCTCAAGAAAGGTAAATGTACCAAGTGTTTAGGGTCATGTCCCTTTCTGTTATAAGTGCAATGGTTACTCTAGGTGAACCCAATTATAACTGTAGATACCTTACTTCTAACCCTACTTAGACTCCGAAATTCCCTGAACCTCCAAGTAAACTCTAAACCCTAAACCCTAAAAACTTAACTCTAAACCCTAGACCCTAAACCCTAAAACCCTAAACCCAGGGATCGTAGGGCTTCTCGGATTAGGAGCTCGAGGATTCGACAGGCAGAGCCTTGGCTGCAGGATGCACGGTACTGAAAGGTTGGGTCGGGGGTTTGGGGCTAAGTTTCGAGTTTAGCTGTTCGGGTTTAGGGTTTAGGTGTTTGGGGTTTAGGGTTTCGGGTTTAGGTGTTTGGGTGATTAGGATGCATTAGGGTTTAGGGTTTACGGTTTGGGGGTTTAGGGGTTTAGGGGTTTAGGGTTTAGTTACCAGCATGAAATGGCAGAAGCCAAAACCTAAGACCTGAAAATCCCTGAGCCCGGACACATAAAACTCAACAAGCCCAACAACACTCTAGAAGCACATACCCCACCCCCACCCCCCAGAATCCCGATAAAGTCTAACAATGCACTTTACGAAAACCATAAACGCCCAGAAGCACCTTCAAACGCGAGCTCAGTGAACACCTGATCAAAAACCTGGCCTTCATGTCTGTCGCCAGGACCCAAGTTCGTTCACAAAGCTCCGAGACAAACTCTGTCTGCTTCCTCTTCTCCTTCAGCTTAGAGTTCTGGAAAGGTTCATGAGGGACCATGCAATGGTTCTTCATGGACTTTCGGAATTCGGAGGTTTTTCAATTCTTGACAACTATTCAGTATTTGCCCAGAACTACAACTACGACGGCTGCTGCTACTGCTACTGCTACTGCTACTGCGACTGCTACTGATTCTGCTACTGGTGCTGATACTGCTACTCCTACGCCTACTCCTACGCCTACTCCTACTCCTACTCCGACTGCTACTCCTACTCCTACTCCTACTCCTACTCGGACTCCTACTCCTACTCCTACTCCTACTCCTACTCCTACTACTACTACTACTACTACTGCTACTACTACTACTACTACCACAACTACTACTACGACTACGTCTACGACTATTCCGACTACAACGACCACTACTACTCGTACGACGACGACGACGACTGCTACTGCGAATTCTTCTGCGATGATACTGCAATGCAACTTCTTCAGCTACTATGCTGCTTGTGCTACTGCTACTATCAGTACCAAGCGACAATGCCACTTCTATGCTGGAGTCTACCCACACAGATCAGAACACTAAACAGCATACCTCAAGTTGTATCGCACATAAACCACTATGTCAACCGTCTGAAGCCTAAGGAGGAATTATCAATCCTCCTGAATCCTCGACCCTGAAACAGCCCTTGACAACGCTGTTCAGCAACCCACTGGGGACAAACGAATGTGCTTTTCAGGTTAGTTAGGTTAGAATAATAGGAACACCCAGACACCAATCAAGGGTGCCACTGAACAACTTAATTCAATAAAACCAAGCGTTACTCTTAGACTCCCTTACCAAACGCCCGCAACTGGGTGTCCGCGCTTTGGAGGTTGCCAGGGACTGGAGCTTGGTCAGCACGACCTGCAAGTATCGTGGTAATAACCATCATAGTGAGAGTCCGACTCATCGCAGCACCTTCATTGGCGATCCATTGCAGAAGATGAACCACATCCTCCAAAAAGTCAAACTTCTTTACACAGCCCACAAAGTAGACCACCCTCGCCACAAAAAGTCTGCCGTAATTTACTAGCCCCGTGTTACTCATGCCCACCATCAAGGTGCACGTCACCGGCATCGCTCTTCTGATAAGTACCACTATATTGCGTATCGCAAATTTTTCAGACCCCGTGTACAACAACATTCTGCACACAAAGAAGAACCATTACTAACCCACAGAACCCCAGTACACACCCATAAACGACCATACGCATAAGAACCTAAACCCTAAACCCCAAACCGCGTCCTGCTTAGAGTCTTAGAGTACCTTAATTGGGGCGATAGAACTTTCGTTACCTTACTTATAACCCTACTTACTACGTCTCCTGAACCTCCAAGTAGATCCTCAACCCTAAACCCCAAATCTCTCAAATCTCTATAACCCTGCCGGTACAGGAACCCTTGAAGGAGTCGTCAGACTTTTGCTACGCGAGGAGCATACGAAGTCCCCTGCACTTCCGAGCGGACCCGAAACCCTAGACCCTTAAAGGAACCCTTAAGGGAACCCTTAAAGGAACCCTTAAGGGAAACCTTAAAGGAACCTTTTAAGGGAACCCTTAAAGGAACCCCTTAAGAGAACCCCCAAAGGAACCCCTTAAGGGAACCCTTGAAGGAACGCCTAAAAGGAACCCCTTAAAGGAGTCGCCTCGCCCGGAGCGTGCTTCAGCGGGATGTCGGCCGGTAGGGAGTCGCCTCATTTCGGGAGCTTCCGAAAATTAGGGGAGACCTTATTTTGGAGACCTTATAATACGGACCCTACTATTTATGGTACTCTTTTAGGGAACCCTAAACCCTAAACCCTGCCTTATTTTGGAGACCTTATAATAAGGATCCTGCTATATATGGTACTATATTAGGGAACCCTAAACCCTGCCTTATTTTGGAGACCTTATAATAAGGATCCTACTATTTATGGTACTATATTAGGGAACCCGAAACCCTAAACCCTGAAGGAAACCCCCATTTCGGGAGCTGCTCATATGGGAAGAAGGGGTTTCGTAGGGTAATTGGCGAAAATTTGGGGGCCCTAAGTCCGAAACGTCTGAGTTTTCGGGTTTCGGGTTTCATGTGTGGGGCTGAGTTGTTAGAGTTTACCTTAACCCGGAATAACCTACCTTTTTAAGGACTCATACAAGGAAATCATAATAAGGAACCCCAAAAAGATAGGTTCTTCAGGGTGAAGATAGGGTTTAGGAATGGTTTTGGGGTTTGGCGTTGCGGGGTTGCGGTTTGGACTTTTAGCTCTGGGAGTTGGGGCATGTGTTTAATTTTTAGGGGGAAGACAGGATTTTGGCAATTTGGTGAGGTGAAGTCTCTCGGTTGGGGGTTTACGGGTCTAGTAGGCTTCGGGACACGGTTCTAAGGCTTACGGTTGCAAGTTTGTCAAGTCATAAGCCCACTTGTCGGGTATCATGGGGAACTGAAGGTTAACCTTTTTCAAGATATCCAGATACTAGGGTTATATAGGGATTATACTACCCCAAAAAGGTTAAAGGTTACCTATTCTACTACTAGGTAAGTCTGGGATTGACTGTTGGGGCTCAGAGTTGTGGGGTTCAGGGATTTAGGGTTTAGGGATTTAGGGTTTAGGGTTTAGGGATTTAGGGTTTAGGAGTTGTGGGGTTCTGATGTCCGAATCCCCCAAAACCCTCAACCCAAGTCGCCCTCATGGCTGTTCGTCTTCGCGCTTATGATTTCAAACTTTGTCTGAACCCCGAGACTCCAGCAACCCCATCCCTCAGGTATGGTAGGAACCCGTATAAGATGTAAGGTATATTCCTGAATGAATTAATAAGAGGTTTTGGATTCTTTGGGAATGACGTCACTACTGCTAGTCTGATCTGTTGAGTCTCGCTAATTGCTGGTCACTGCAATGGTCAATAGAATCTGTTGACCATTGCTATCACCACCAAAATATGACTAGCACGAGAGCTACGATGGTGAGTATGACTGCGGCGGTAACCTAACAACTAGGTTTTGGAGATACTTATACAGGAAGCAACCCGGACATCCTGAAGACTATCTTAAGTCTAAGTAAAGCCAAGGTTTCCACTCAGAACAGGAACCGCCCAATGAGACAACGGCGTTGCGAGATAGTGAAGTATTTAAGTATACCTTTTATCTTACTGTAGGTCTTGTAAAATGTACCTGTTGTGCGGTTGCGAGCTCGCGAGTAAACCCGAAGCCCTCAACCGGCAGGTCTTACGAAACTCTTCCGAGGTCCCCGGCTGGAGACCGCCCGGGCGACAGGAGAGGGGGACTGCGATCCCTGCGTCTCGCGGTGTCAAGTACCAGCTTTGGACCCCAACCTCCAGCCCTGAACCCCAAACCCTACAGGCTGCAGGGCTTTCAAGTCTAGGGTTTAGGGTTTGAATTTGGGGGGCTTTGGAGGCCGTATTGGGAGAGGGTTCGGCGTGCTGTTTATAGTTTCTGCTTGGGCTTATGCGTTCCATCGGGGGCTGGGATGCCGCAAACCCTTAACTTTGATCATCAACTAGGTTCCTTAGTAACCCCCTTCATAATAAGGGTACCCTTTTTCCCAACATCAAGCAGACCCTAAAAGCAAAAGGGTAAAAGGGTACTACTCAGGAACCTAATAGACCCTAAACCCCCATAGATGCCTTATAGAACCCTTTAAGGAACCCTTGAAGGAACCCTAAACCCTAAAATAAAAAGGGTAAAAGGGTACCACTCAGGAGCCCTGCCACGGGTTTCTGGCTTTCGGCTTGGTAGAGGATTGAAGCTTCAGGCCTCGGAGGCCTACGAAGCAGTGGCTTTAGGGGTTTAGGGTTTAGGGGTTAATTTAGGGGCTTAGGGTTTAGGGCTTTAGGGTCTGGGGTTTTAGGGGTTTAGGGTTTAGGGTTGAGGGGTTTAGGGTTTAGGGATTCGCGGAAATCCAAGGTGAAGTCCGCTCCCGCCACACGCAGCTGTCTCGTGCCCATAAGCCGCAGCAGGCAATTGTCGCAAAACGGTGTAATACTGGCACTGGCTTGCAGGCCTTAGGCCGGCTCCAGAGCAGTAGGGATGCGAAAAGGTGGCTGAGTCTGCACCGGCACGGAACACACAGCGTATACATATGCCGCACCAGTGCTAGCAGCAGCGCCCTCCAAACAAGAAGCCAAAGATCGCCAGTACATGTATTATGTGGTCCGGGAGAAGCCCAAGCTTGGCAAGCGAAGCAACAGCTCCGAAAAGATCAACAGGTCCGTCAGCGGTTTCATCGCTGGAATACTCGGCACCAAAGTGCTGTGGCAAAGCTGCCGAGTCGCGGGAGAAAGCTTGGCTCTGATCCTGCTGATGCGCTGGAGCACCTGTAACGCGGATCTCAATGGAGCAAGCGTGTCGGAGTTGTAATGAATAGAAATGGAAGAGGAAGTGGCGAAGGCAAAGACGAAACACCACATGTGTATACGATACCTACAGTAGAAGCCCAAAAGTTGGAAACCCCATAGCCTCAATCCTTAAGAGTAATGTATAGGGAATCCCAGCACTATTTGGCCTTAAACCGGTTTCCAACTTTGTGGAGTTTACTGTAGATACCCCCAACCCTCAATCCCAAGCCCAACCCTGCCATCCCCCCTAGCACCTTAAACTAGGATTCCCTGTCTCCGTCTCCTACTAAGTTACTCATGTAGGGGCCTTAACAATTAGAATAGGGTTTTGGGGTATACCCTACTATAATTATAATAAGGAACCCCCAAAATAGTATTGGACATTCTTTAGACTCCTGTATTAAACAGAAAGCGGGGCATCAAACTGAAAAGGAACCCATGGCTTGACATGTGAAAACTATGCCCACTCCTTCGAACCACTAAATTAAGTTCGTAAATCCTAACGAGTTAGAGTTTAGGGTTTGGGGTTAAAGTTAAGGGTTCAGGCAAATCGGGCCTGAATTTAGTAATGGCGCTCCTGCCGTTCCGCTTCGAAAGCCTCTGTACAAGAAGCTCACAATATGCATAAGGAGCTTTTTGAATAAACTGTACAAACTCCGCCAAGCCGTGTCCAAACCCCTAAACCCTAACCCCTAACCCCTAAACCCCTAAACCCTAAACCCTGAACCCTGAAATCTGCGAGACCCCTTACGCCAGAACGAAGCGATAGAACTCTCAGTTATTCAAAAAGGCCCCTACGGACATCCGCGAAGAGGGCCCTTGATCACCCGATAAACCTTGGGTACTGCCCCCATACAGTAACAGTCTATAATAGGGCTACTATTAAGGTCCTAGTATATCTATATTATGAATATTATTCAACTGAGTGGGGGCAGTACCCAAGATAAACCCCTCCAAACCCCCCAAAACTGGAGAAGATCCCCTTAACACACCTAACAACCAACAAAATACATCTAAAGATGCCCTTTTTGCCACCCCTAAACCCTGAACCCTACAAAAAACATACACCCTGCACGCCCTAAACCCTAAACTAAGCTCTACAAAAAATCCTAAAGACGCCTTGTTGCACCGGTCGCGCCTTCCGCCTCCTCGGAGATCCATCAGCGAGTCGCCTCCGAGGCGAGGCCTCGAACCGAGGGTTTCTTGGAGGTCTTTCTTCGAAGGGGTTTGAGGTTACTGTCGGTTACTGTGAGGGTACGAAAAAATGCTGCGAAGCGGGTACTATAAGGGTACTATAAGGTTACGATAAAGGTATATACTAGAGTATAAGGGCACTACAAGAATACTATAAGGGCACTGTAAGGGTACTATAAGGGTAAAGAAAGGTTTAGAGTTTAGAGTTTCTCGGAGGGTTTTGTGAAATGGTTAGGGTCTGGGGTTTCCTTTTCGAAAGGATGACTTTTTGAACAGAGCTGTATGGTTCTGGGGAGTTTGCCCTAGACCCTAAGGTTACTATTAAGACGGTTTACGGCTTACGTTTCAGCTTTTTGGGAGTTCTACGACAAATTATATGCATCGACATTGACCTCCAAAGCCCAAGCCCCAAACCGACAACCCACACAAAACGAATGGACATACCTAAAGCTCAAGCCAAAAAACAATCCCTTAAGCCTCGCTGATGCACGAACCCCTGAGAACCTTACACTCTAACAGCGTTACAACGCAAACACCAGCCTTAAACCCAAAGTTCTCAAGCCTAAAACCCTAAATCGTCGAACTGTTGCATAAGCAAGCTTTGCAGGATATCGAGGCCGTCAGCAATCTTTCAACGTCGGGCAAGCCATATTCATACAACAAGTTCTTCGGTGTAGGGCTTAGGGATATTAGGATGTTTAGGTTTTGGTGTTATGAGTTGGAAGCAAATCCTCGGGTTTGGGGTTTGTTTGGGGGTGCAGGTGTTTAGGAATGTTTAGGGTTTGGGTTTTAGCGGTTTAAGGGTTTAGCGGTTTAATTAAAGCTTACCTCTCAGCTTCCAACCTCCACAACCCTGAATTTCTCAAGCCCTGAAGACGGTCGTGGCTTAGGTTTCAGGGTTTAGGTTTTTAATGTTTCGGGTAGGGTTTAAGGCTTGCTAGCAGTGGCTTTAGGGTTTAGGGGTTAATTTAGGGGTTTAGGGTTTAGGGCTTCAGGGTTTAGGGTTTTAAGGTTTCGGGTAGGGTTTAAGGCTTGCTGAGCTCCGGGCAGAAGTTGCGGATGACCCACGTCTGGGAGATGCATCCGTCACCTCATCGACTCTGTAGCCATCATACCCAAACCCTAAACCCTTCTGACTGAGGATCCCGCTGAAAAGTCATTCTTACACAGCATGGCAGCTACTACTGCAAGAGGCTTAACAGCCACCGTAAGTTGGACGATGCCCCGTGCAAACTGTGGGCGGCGCAATAATCTGGAAGCCTAAGGAAATACCACTCTCACGTGTTCCATACGGTTTCTTACTACAAATATGCTGTAGCATGCCCCTTCAACCCTATGCCAAGTACACCGTTCGTAGTAACCCCTTCAAACCCCTTTAAAGGGAACCGTTTATCGGACTAAATAATATTGAGGCCCCGATGTTGCACCAATGTTCGGAAGTAAAGAAACAAGGACACTTGTTTCGTGGGATCCATTTTACAGTACTCGGAAACCCTAAGGCTTTGAGGATTTAGGGTTTGCGGTCTAGCGTCCCCCTGTCAAAATATTAGGATAACCTAAGCACAAAACATGAAAAAGGATCCTTAACACGTAACATTGACCCAGGCGATTAGAGTCTCATGGATCTGCCTTACGACGCCTCCACAGCTTCTCTTGCGAACACAAACCCCGGGTAACCTAGGGGCCAAGAGGCACGCTTGCAAACACAAACCCCGACTAACCTGGGGGGGGGCAAACTGTCATGCGGTCTTCACACTTGGCGGTTATAGCTGTTGGAATTGGTTATAGCTGTTGGAATTTAGGGTCGGGGGCTTGAGGTGTAGACATCAGCAAAATCCTGGCTTCGCGTTTAGGACATCGGGTCATTGGATGATACAGTAGAAGCCCAAAAGTTGGAAACCCGATAGCCTCAGTCCTGAACGATAATGTATAGGGAATCCCAGCACTAGTCATCCTTAATCCGGTTTCCAGCTTTTTCGGGTTTACTGTATATGGTTCATGGGACTTCAAACCCTAGCTGGATGACTTGAAGTATGCCGGCACCCTGAGGATTCAAGCTGAAGCTCCTGCCATCTGGCAATCAACTCAGTATTCAGCTTCCCACCGAGGGAGATGAGACGGATCTTCAATTTAAGAAAATATTCAATAGTTAGAATATCTCTCAAATACTAAAGTAACATTCTGAAGAAATAAGATTACATACATCTAATATCATATATACACACATACATATATATATATATGTACATATACGCACCCGTGCCCCCAGAAGAACATCCTCTTGCCCCCCGCCCCCCCCAGCCGGAGCTTGTGGAAGTCTTGTTCGGCATGCTCCCTTCAGGAACTCTGCAAAATCTGTTCATGTGCCCACGCGCAGACCACCGAGGCTTGGGCCTTGCCTTTCCCTTGCCCATCTTTTCTTGGCCGACTTCTGAACCCCTCTTAAAAATTAAACTTTTAGCCGACTTATTATTGTTCATATAGAAACCCACCCAAAAAGTTAAAGTCCTAACAGTCACCCAGAAGAACGCCAAGTTTTAGCATATCCCGTATACACCACCTTATAATGAAGCCCTGATCATTAATATAAGGTAGGGATATCCCTATAACATGCTTATGCTTATGTCCTTGCACCCACGTCAGCCCAAATCCCTGAATCATACCCCCAAACACTGAACCCTAATCTGCAATGGCCCCTATCATGCAGATGAAAGAATAGCTGCCTCATTCGATACTGAACTTGGCACCCTGGAAAAATGTAATCTCGCTGCTTTCTAGGGATAACGGATGCATATCATAACCAAAAACTGAACATTATTTCCAAGTGGCCATAAGGTATGGTCGCCCCACATCACTCTAGCAGAACCAGTCAGGAGGTGCCAGAGGTTCCATGTTTCCATTATGAGAGCACCCCGGGTGGGAGCCGATCTGGTCTTCTAGCCCTAAGAGTAGCCTGGGAATAAAATTTACAAAGGTGCCCGTTTTTGGGAAAAAAAGGGGTGATAAAGGAACCTGAGCCCAAAAAAAGGAATAAGGGCTTACTTTGGGGCCTAGTCACCTAGTCTTAGTAACTTAGTATTTCCCTAAGCCATAAGCCCTTTTAGGGTTTAGGGTTTTAGGGTTTAGAGGCTTGGGGTCAAGCCTCGGGGTTTCGTCTACATTTAGGGCCATGAGCCCCATCAAAACCCACTGAACAAAACCCATCTAAACCCTAAACCCTACACGGATTAGGTTTTAGGGTGCTCATCGTCTCCACTCCGCTTCAGCAAGAACTCCTGACGTGGCTGAGCTGGCGACCCCAAACGGATCTGGATAGCCGCCTCCAGACCTCATTAAGTTTCAAGGTTGAGGTTTAGGGTTAAGGGTTCCTTTAAGGGTTCCTTTCGGGGCTCCTGTACGGGTTCTATAAAGGTTTAGGGTTTAGGGTAAGGGTTTAGGGTCTAGGGGTTCAGGGGGTCAGGGGCTTAGGGTTTAGGACCTGGGGCCAAGCGTCCAGGGGTGAGGGCTTAGGGTGTAGGGTTTAGGGCTTGGGACATTAAAGGGGACTTTGTGTGTAGAGTCCTGCGTGATTATATAAGCGTGTGGCCGCTAAGGCAGGGGTCTTTACAAGAGGATGTTTTACATTTTACAGTCTTAGATGGTTCTGCTAAGGTTTCGTAAAACTTGCACAGGCCTTCAAAAGAGTGTTGTAAATAGAGAGAGGGAGAGAGAGAGAGAGAGAGACAAGGAGAGAGAGAGAGAGAGAGACAAGGAGAGAGAGAGAGAGAGACAAGGAGAGAGGGAGAGAGAGACAGAGAGTGCAAGAGAGTGAGAGTCCTGCAAGGTCCTACAAGAGTTTTACAGTCTCGAAACAGAAAACTTTATGCATGTATTCGTATCGGGTTCGCAAAGGGTGCTGCTACAGTTTTTTGTTGGGTCATGGAAAGTAAGGGGATGTGATGTAGCGCTGCAGGGCTAGAGAAGGGTTGTATTAGGGGTTCAGGGTTCCGTTCGAGGCTTCAGGTCTACTGAGGGTTCACGGGAAGTTGTAAATGCGCTTACGGGCAGTGCAGTGTAATGTGGTCAAAATTAGACACAGCAGAGAAGCCCCAGAAACTCCTACAAGTTCAGGTTCGAGATACATATAGCACAGACACGCCCCACGAACTACCTTAATTGGGGTTAGAAACGAAACATCGTTAATAAACAACATGAAGCCGTTCAGGTGTACCTGTTGAGATCTGTTGAGGTTCCGGACGAGCCTCAGAGATAAGCACAGTGAAATGGGCCACAACTACAGCCATTAAGTATCCACAACCTCCAAAAGAACCCTAAACGCCAAAACCCTAAATGTATCGACGATATCGGCACACAGCACTGTAAACTTGAAGAAGCACGTAAGCCCAATCCCTAAAGCCCGAACGCCATCGAATCCCAGTGGCTTTAAGGCTGAAATGTTCGGGTACCCCGAAGCGCCACCCGGCGGCACAGGCGGCCTCGCAGCTTTGCCCCATACTTTTTATAGTCTAGGCTTGAGGCTTTTTGGGTTCAGGGTGCAGGGTGTAGGGTTGGTTTTTTTGAGGGCCCCTATTCGAGTCTGCAGAGTGCGTAACGAAAGCCTACGTAAGGCGGGCAGACCACCAGTTCAGGCGGTCAAAGGACTTAAGAGAAGGACTAGGGTTGGGTTTAGGGTTGAGGAGATAGGGCAATGAGCCTAAACAACAGAACTCGCAAAATAAGACCGGCTGCTCAGGTTCAGGTTTCAGGGTTTGGGGCTACGTGTAACACTACTCGCGAAGATAATGCCAGTAATGAGCTTGTTGAAGATAAAAGCTCAAGCCCTCTTAGACAGGTGGCAACAAACAAGTGTTGTGGAGATCCTTTTGACACAACCCCAGGGACATAAAACCTAAATCTGAGTTAAGTACTTGTAGCCACCATGGTACCCGTAGTGGGTATGAAATTAAGCATGTTCTTAGCTGGGATTTGGATCACCACCAATACCCTCATCACAATCATCACGATGAACAAGAAGCCATAGATGGCGCGACAGAGCATCCCAGTGCATTACCGCAATGGCATGGCAGTAGGAGAGTTCGTCTCCAATATAGGGCCTTAACAATCAGAATAGGGTTTTGGGGTATATTATACTATAATTACTGCATACTGTACTTAAGTATTAAGGCCAAATTAAGGCCCCTATTTTACTCCGAACGCCAGCACCCCAAAACCCTAAACCCTACACCGTGGTCGTCCTCCGTGTCAGATGTGTCAGGACTGACATGCATGTCATCGTTTCCCTCCTCCTCTTCCTCCTCCTCCGCTTGCTGTGGCTGCTGTGGTGCCACTGCGGGACCCTCCTCCACCGACTCCGCGAAAACATGGATCCTGGCCGCCCTCCAATTCGTCACAGAGCCACAGCCAGGCTCGCATGCGGGCATCACCAGCTCCGCCACGGTCTCCTCCATGGCGACGGCGAAGTTGCATGTCTCGACACCATCGCAGAAGACTCTGAGTTCGTCTCTGGGGCTGGTGAGATGGTGCATGATGCCGGACAAGCTGCGTGTATCAAGGGAACCTTCAGAAACACCATGATGTCAACAAGCGGTAATGTAACGATACTTTAGAATCATACTGTGCTGTGCTGGCACGCAGCATGGCGAGCAGAATAAAGTGGCGAGCAGAATAAAGGTGCAAACAATGGCCCGACTGTTTTGACAAGTGATGGGAGACTGCTGCATTCTCGTTACATGGTTGTCCGGAAACAGTACAACAAACTCGCCATACATAGATAATGGCACTGTTTTCGCAAAACAACATGTCAATTGCAGCATAGAGCATGGCGCTCAAAATCAATGCATCAACCACCAAGAAAGTAATGTGGTGCTACGGCAGCTATACTGACGGCGCATCATGGTGAGTGTTATCAAGGGGGAGTGGCATGGTGACATTGCCTATATGTATAGCCTAAAGACACAACATAACAAACATTGGCAAACAGGCGCAGACAAATTAAACAAGACAAGCCGTTGCCTGGGAGGCTTTGCCGGGCCGCGGGAAGGTGCCGGCGGCGATGGCACAGCTGAAAGTGGCCAGCAATGGGCTTAGAGTTTAGGGTTTACCAGGGCGCTTTTAGGACCCGTCTTATACGACCTTATTGAGGTTCTAGAAGGGGGTCCGAGGGTGTAGGGCTTATGGCTTCTCGTTGAGGGTTTAACACGGGTCTGACAGGGCTTTGTAAGCAGCTTCTGTTTTCTTCGCGAACGGCTTTTCTCCCCCACTGCAGGCTGAAAATAGCGTTTTAGACTATACCCTGAAACCTAAGCCCTAAGCCCTAACCCTAAACCCTAAACCGAGAACCGTAACCCCTAAAACCTAAGCCCTAAACCGTGTTTAGGGTTCAGGCTCTAGGCCCGTTAGGGTCTACATAATGTAAGGGCCTTAATAATTAGAATAGGGTTTGGGGGTATATGATACTGTAATTATAAGAAGGAACCCCATTCTGATTATTAAGGCCCTTACATTAGTGTCTCAGGGTTTAGGGTTTAGAGGCCTTCCGAGTTTGAAGCTTGAGCTTCGGTTGTGTGTGTGTGTGCGTGTGCTATTTCAGGCCTGGGGGTAAGGATTGCGGACTTACTTGAAGGGGCAGGGGACTTGGTAAGTTGGTTATAAGTAGCGTAACTCCATTTAGGGCACTTATACCTCTACTTATAAGGCCGCTTCCTTCTCAACCTCCTTCACGCGAGCGATTTCATTTCTGTCCTGATTTGAATTCATGATGGCGAGCTTGGTGAAGACCGTGTCTTGCTTCTGCTGTTCCTGCATCTCCGTCTTCCAGTGGTGGTGCATCCTCTTGTTGCAAAGGCGCTGGACATCGCTGAAATCCGAGGATTTGTGCCGCTGATTCTTTGGCTGGCTCCACTTAATTTCCATTCGTCCGGCAGGGGTAGGAGATCTTTTCCAATGCCTCTCTTTGTGTCGAAGTGCTGCTGTGCGTTCTCTGTGTTCGTCTTCTTGTCCTTGCACACTTCGACGCCATTCGGCCCATTCTGCGTCTGTGTACTCTGGCTCAGCCATGGCGCTAGTGGCGCGGAAAGTATCTATGTGTTTGGCCCTTTCGGAGGCTGCGGGTTTACCGTCGATGTTTTGGAGGCCTAGGTTTAATTATTACCCTAGACCTTGGCTGACTTCTGAAGTCCTCCTAAAAGTTAAACTTTTAGTCTCCTTGTATTTGTTCATATAGAAACCCAGAAAGTGAAAGTCCTAAGAGTCAACCAGAAGAACGCCAAGAAACCCTAAACCCTAAATCCCAAAGCTTAGTAAGGCTTTGGGCTCCTACTGTGTTTGAGATGTTGGAGCGGTGGTCCAAGGAGCGAAAAGCAGCTACACAAAATAGCTCGAATGCCAAGGGTTTAGGGTTTGGGGTTTTAGGGTTTAGAGAGATGAAATCCCTGTAACGTGGTAGGTTTCACAACTTCAAAACTGTGGGTTCACGTGCCCACACACCTAAACCCAAGACTCTAAGCCAACCACTAAACCCCAAACCAACCCTAAACCCTAAACCACTGAACCCATAGTACCCTCCTGTTACAGTACCTTTACACTACCTCAGGGGTTTAGGGTTTAACATTTAAGGGTTTAGGGTTTAGTAGGGGTGCAGGGGTTTAGCGTTTAGGGCCCAGGGCTCCACACGACTGATCGACTAATAATGTACTAGAGAGCCTTTATAGGGCCTTAATTAACAATTGGAACATGGCTTCGGGGTACAGTTCACCATCGAGATTATAGTACGTTTATATTCAAGAAGCCTAAGGAATAGTCTTGGCGGCTACTCAGGCTTCTGTAGCATCCGATTAGTATCCCTAAGTGTTCCACCAGTACCAGGACGGACCCTTCATCTGTACTTCCAGCCATTCTACCCCTGTTTCTGCCTACCTTAAACTACCACAACCTACTTTTTTTAAAAGTCTTGTGATACACCCCAATGTACTTTGTCAGGACCCTACTAAAAAGTAATTCTTGGATTTTGTGGGCGTCTACTGGGGATATAGCCACTTTGCTACAACAAGGTAGTCCATACAGAACTTAGACCCCTGGCAAATAATTTTAGCTGTCTCTTAGGGATTATAGGAACCAAAATTTTAAAATAGTTCTAAGTACCCCGAAGTTATCTAGTTATAGCCATTTTGCTACAAGAAGCAAACATGACCGCCACACACGCCCCGGTTTAGGGTTTAGGATTGTGGGGGCTGCGGGGTCCCGATTCTTCCTGTGATATAGGGTTTGATAGGCTTTGGGGACCCTAAACCCTACCACACCCGAAACCTGAAATGATACACACTAATCGTGCGCAACTGGAGCCCGAAACCCCCATCAACCCTAAATGCCCCTATAGAAACCCTGTTGCAGAACCCAGCCCTCTAAACTCTAAACCCTTCTAGAACTCTAGAAGGAACCCTAAACCCTAAACCCTGAACCTTAAACCCTAAACAAAGGAACCCTGGACCCGCAAGAACACGAAACGAGCGCTCGGGTCGCCTACCACCGGAGTCAGCTCCTCGCTGCCGCTGCTCTCAGCCTACAGCTGGCTTCAGAGGGGATTTAGGCTTCAGGGTTCAGGGTTCAGTTCAGGGCCTAGGGTTTAGGGCTTCCAAAAAATTTTCTACGAGGGTTTCCAGGGTTCCTTTGCAAGGACTCTCTACCTCTATAAGAATTCGGAATGGGTTCCTATAAGGGTTTGGGGCACTCGGCTTTCTATAAGGGTTTCTACAAAGGGTTCCTCTCAGGGGGTTCCGGGTTTAGGGGTACGTGGTAGAGTAGTTATCGCGCAGTAGTGGGCTTCACGGGCCAGCTATCGTTGTAGTTCTTGTCAAAGGGTTTCAGGGGTTCTAGACGGGCATCCATACGGATTACAAGCTATAGCAGCAATTGCAGTCTGAGGTTTATACTAGTGGCAGTACTGGGTTTGGGTTTTGGATTTGGGGCTTCGGGGTTCTGTAGGGGATACAAACATACCAGGGTTTTTATAAGGTTGGAAAGCATTTTGGAGGGTTTAGATTGCAGGGTCTAGGGATATAGGGCTTTTGCAGGTTTAGTGTTTTATCAGATTTGGTTAGTGGGTTTCAAGTTCCCAGAGGCTTCAAGGCCTTTTAAAGGGTAGTATCCCCCTCAAAACTTAAGGGCATATGGCTTGCAAGTCACTTTGGAAGGGTTTTTCGTGTTTCAAGGTTTAGGGTTTAGGGTTTGGTGAAGATTCCTACTTGTCGGGTGGCACCTCCCCTCCCGTGCAGTCCGAGGTGGAGGCTGTCCTCGCCCAAACGGGGTTTGAGGTGTAGTCCCCTTCTGGTCTCCCCAGTCTGTCCTAGGCCACTCCCTTTCCTTCTGGGAAGGTGCAGTAGGCCCTCGCCCAACTGTGGCTGAGGTTGTAGACCCCAAACGGTCAAGGGCCTGGGATTTCGTGCTCAGGGTTGAGGACCGTGCTTGGTGCAGGCTTTGCGATGGTAAGTTCTTGTAGCTGTAGGATACTAAGATCATGGTGTCCGCGCATCTGCGTGAGGGGCTCTGCAGGCACTCTATCATGTTTTGTCACTGTTTTACACCTTGTAAACTTGGCCGTTTCTGAACCCCTCCTAAAAGTTAAACTTTTAGTCTCCTTATTATAGTTCATACAGAAACCCCAAAAGTTAAAGTCCTAAGAGTCAACCAGAAGACTGCCAAGGAGAGAAGGCGGGGCAGGGCTTGGGGCGCTTCGGGGCTCAGACGCTGGATCTCAGGCTTGTCGAAGCCCTAAAGAAGCTGCAAAACACCACAAAGCCCTAAACCCTGAACAAAGAGCCCTGACTCCTGAACACCTTAACCCCCAGCCCTCAAACCTGAAACTTTAAAATCCTACTAAAACCCTGAGCCCTAAACCTTAAACCTTAAACCCTAAACCCCAATCCCTAAACCTTAAACTCTAAACCCTAAACCCCTAAAAACCTCTAAAAGCCCCAACATAATACAAAAACCCTGTACCCTCAGAGCCCCAAAACTTAAACGTAAATAATTACCCTCAACTATACTAAACCCTCAACTATCCCTGACGGCGCCAAACCCAGTCACAACCTCTGAAGTGAACTAATTATTCATGTCTGTAGAAACTTGGCTGTCTTCTGAACCCCTCCTAGAAGTTACACTTTTGGCCTCCCTATTATAGTTCATATAGAAACCCCAAAAGTTAAAGTCTTAAGAGTCAGCCAGAAGAACGCCAAGACTACCTATACTACTTTGGGGGCTGCAATTATAGTACGACGCCCTAAAGACCCTATTCTAATTATTAAGGCAGCTATATCAAACCTTAAACCCTAAACCCCTAAAGGAGCCCTTAAAGGAACCCTTAGAGGAACCCCAAAAGGAGCCCTTGAAGGAGCCCCTAAAGCCCTAACCGACCTCGCCGTCGAGCCGTAAGATCTCCGGCGAGTGGGGTCCGTCCTCCTCCGCGATGGTGTCTGGCCGGGTCCGGGAAGACCTGTTAGGGTTTAGAGTTTTAGGATTTTAAGGTGTAGGGTCTAGGGTTTAGGGGTTAGAGTTTAGGGTTCAGGGATTTGGTCTTTAGGGGTTTAGGGTTTTAAGGTTTAGGGTTTGGGGGTCCAGGAAGACCAGGAAGTGCAACAAAAACACAGGGCTTTTCGGGCTCAGGTGTTAGGGGGTGTTAGAATTTAGGGGTTTTGGGTGGTTTGTTAAGCCTTTAAGGTTTTGTAGGGTTCAAGCTTGAGGGTGTGTATAGGTTTGCTTCTTATGGGATATGCTACAGTTCTTTATGTGCATTATGCATTTCCTGCGGCTTTAACATGCAGTATGAGGTTTCAATGTTTCAAGTGGTGCTTCAAATTTCAGTAACAAGGGTAAGGCTTTGCAAAAGGTTTTGCTATCGCAAAGCTTTCGTACTTAAGAAGCACTTGCTCCTCGAATCGAAGATAAGCTGTGCAGAGAACGCAAGAAATCAGATCTTATATGGCCGCCGAATCAGAGTTGGTGAAGTAACTGGTAACTTTAACCAGACCCTAAACCCTAAACCCTTAAACCCCTAAACCCTAAACCCCTTAACGCCGTAACCCCTTAACCCCAAACCCCTTAACCCTAAACTCCTAAACCTTAAACTCTAACCCTTATCTCAAATCCAGGACCTAAAACCCGGAAAACTGAAGCCCCAAAGTCTCGAAAACCCTACAACAGATACAACTGCAGAGGTTCTCAAAATCTCACCCCCCCGAAAACAAACTCCAAAGCTCAGCTCAAGCAAAGGCCAAGCAAGGAGCCCGAAAGCCTTCGATTAAGGGTTTAGGGCTTACACGAATCACAAACTCTGCCTTTTTAGAAGTACCTGTTATAGTTATTTCTGTGTTTATATAGGTAGGGTTCAGGGTTTCGGGTTCTATATCATGGCTTTCCTAAGCGTGTTTATACGCAGGGTTTTACAATGCTTTTTTCAGCTTTCATCAGGGACATCAACTGATGGGATGTTCGGGCTTCGGGAGCATAGAGTTCAGTTCTCCTGAGAGACAGCATTCTGCAGCTGATTCCACCAAGTAGACCCTAGCTCTAATCCCTAAACCGTTAAGTGCATCCTGCATAAGCCTTCTGGAGTGGTGGTGATGCTTTGGTACACAGAGCGCTAAATCAGAGACCCTCACTCCAAAAATCGACCGTAAAACACCAAACCCATCTCCGCACATGTACAGAATGAGATCGCAGAGTAGCCCAAAACTGGGCTTTTAAGTAACCAGGGAGAAAAAAGTATAAACTTTTATTTCATAATGGTTCCATTAAGAAAAAAGTATTCAAGTATGGTACTCCAAAGCCCAGAAAACCCTTGAGATGCCTCAAGTTACCTCTCTGGTGCCTTCTAGAACATGCAAATCACTACAAGAAGCCCGACACCAGCAGCTGAAGAATTCCAAAACCTCAAACCGTAATCCGAGAAACTAAATCTCCAAGCACCTAAACACCTGGTAACCCCATGACCAGGCCGTTACGATTTAGAAAATTAATTGTTGCAGTTTCCGGCAGGAGTTGCATAACCCACCAACAAAGTTACACAATGTCGTTGAAAAGACCAAAAAGTGTGTCAAGCCCACTACCCTACACTAAACTGACACGGACCAGGAAACCTGCCCTGTGAAAGGGATCTCTGTAGGGTTCCCTGTCAGTTTCGGGGGTGGGTAAGTTGGAAATTGGTCAGGGTGTTTTTTTTTTGTTGTGGCCCCTTTTTGCTCGTGCCCCGCGTCATGGGTTTCTAGAAAATTTGTTGCTGTCGGCCCGGGTGTGCAAAGTGTTTTTTTTTTTGTTGCGCTCCGTTGGGCGCCTCGGCGGGGCCAGAGCAAAAAAAAAAAC
>BGNK01006780.1:787-23435 GCA_003297005.1 Symbiodinium sp. clade A Y106 | reverse complement strand
TAAAACCGCTGCGAATTCAAAGGTTCCTCAATGAAAAATTAACCCATTACCCAGAAACTTGGGCAATCTTTTAAAATCTCAGGGTGGGGGGTGGGGGGTGTAAGTTGGCCGATGACTTAGGGCTTAGGATTTAGGGTTTGGTTTAGGGTTTTTTGGGGGAAACTCTGGGTCAATAAGCCCAGGGCTGATGTGACAAAATCCTGCAAACTCGTCACCTTCAGTGCCCAGGCTGCAGGAACTACGACAGTAATCCCTGATTCTGGACGAAGCCTCTCAACTTACTATTGGGGCCTTAATAATTACCTATACTTTCGGGGTTCCATTTTTGTAGTATAATGGGCTCCACCCTATTCTAACTACTAAGGCCCCTACGTTACAGCCCATCCAACCCCCAAAAGGCGAACCACAGGACCCTGCCAAGCCAGGATTCTGTAAATCAGCCGTACCAACAAGCCTCTTGGGTTTAGGGTTTAGGGCTTAGGGTTGAGGCAGCCGTACCGGTTTAGGGTTTAGGGTTTAGGCAGCCGTACCAACAAGCCTCTTGTACTTAGGGGGCGAGTAACCTAGCCCCAAAATGCTAACCGTTTCAATTATGATGGCAGGATTATGTAAACCAAGAAAGGTTCAAAATTACCTACTCAGCTAGTAAGTGTATCTTGTACACCCTGAGAACCCTTTTACAAACCTCTCACGCCCTTCCAAAACCCTCATAATAGAACCCTCTCTCGCTTCTTGAAGACAAATCCTTAAACACCCACCTAAAGCCCTACAATGCCTTCTTCTCCGCTTCATCCAGAGCCGACTCCAGCTTCGTTCTCATGCTCTCGTCGGGTTCGCCTCGTCAATATGCGTAACCTTCATAGTAGCACATAGCAGTGGTTGCCACAACATATTCAAGCATTGCTATCCGGGAGCCTGGCCGGCCTCTTATCTTTTCTGCGCACGTGTTCTAGCTATGATCGCACACCTAGGCTGAACTTTGCTGTCTGGCGGACAGGAAATTTAAATGTCCTTGCTGCGATTCGTCGGCGCTGAGATTGCAGACCTGCACTTCCCCGTTAACGGCTTCTCTTCGCGATCCCGTTATTACTTTTGGCTCTCCTTGCTGTGGAATGTTGCATGGCGTCTTCGCCGTCTTCTTTCCAACATGCGAACAATAGGTCTGCCTGCACTTCCATACTTGGCAGATGCAGGAAGGGGCTCTATATTTTTTGACGACACTGACGGCAATCATAAGCAGAATAATAAGAGCTGGTTCAGCAACAACGATAAGATGGTGCGAAACACCATACAATATAGTAGCACTAATTCGTAGTACAAGTACCAGAAAAAACATAAGCAGGTAAAACCCCAAGCTTCTAAAAACCTTAAACCCTAGGAACCCTCAACCCCAAATCTTGGTAGTGAACCCCGAATCTGGCAATGGTAGGGGCCTTAATATACTAAGGAACCCCCCAAAATAGTATAGGAAATTATTTAGGCCCCTAATATAGAACCCTATTATAGATCCCTTATAGACCCCGTTAAGGATCCCTTTAAAGGGATCCCTAGGGGAAAAATTTAGGCCCCCTGTAGTAATGGTAGTGGTTCCGTCGCTGCCTGACTTGTCCCAGGCGAACTCGGCTTCGTGCAGGTCCTGGCTCGCATCGTCGCGAGTCTTGATGCCTTGCCATTAGGGTTTGGGTTTTAGGCACTAGGTTTAGGGAATATAGGGTTTTAGGGTTTAAGGGCTTTGGGGCGTTAGGTTTTGATGCCTTGCCATCAGGGTTTAGGTTCTTTACGGAGCAGGGTTTATGGATTGGGGTTTTAGGGTTTCGGGTTTAGGGATTATAGTGTTTTAGGGTTTAGGTTCTTAGGGAGTAGGCTCGGAGTAGGGTTTATAGATTAGGGTTTTAGGGTTTGGGGTTTAAGGGCTTTGGGGCGTTAGTGTTTAGAGCCTATACGTTTTGAGTGTTGCGGTTACCAACAACATTACTGTCATCATTCTCATCGCCAACATCTTCATCATAATCATCAGCATCATGGCCAAGATCGCTATGATGATCGTGAGCTTCACCATCCAAGTCATCACCGAGTGTACCGGTACCAACTTCAACCTCAACACTGTTGTCAATGATGTATGCTTGCTTTTCAACCTTCGCCTCAACGTCATGGTAGTCGTGTTTCTTGTCGCCGCCTTACACCCTATGTGTAGACTCTAGGCCGTAAACTCTTGACATCACCGTGGTCATCCGAATCCTCTCCCCATCTCCATGCATGGCATAAGACATCCCTGGAAGCCAGCCCCGAATACAGAAGCTGGCACCTACTAGAACAAGGTCCACCTACAGAGTCCAATAACCCTAATGAAAGAACACACCGACGAAGTACCACGAACCGGAACAATGCAAAGCTTTCAAGCCGCAGTTGCTGATGTCCCTGGCCCAAATCAGGGTTCAGGGTCCCTGATTCAGGGTGTTGGATTTACATTTAGGGCAGCGTCTATATATATATATATATACATTTATATACATACACAAATACATATACATATGCATATACATATACATATGCATATGCATATGCATATACATATACATATACATAGACATATACATACATGTATATGAAGGCATGTGACATGAAGAGCTGAAGACTGCCTGCTACACAGTCATTTTTACATACACACATGTAAGGCACCTAAGTTTTAGGGTTCACATACACATACATATATATATAACATACATAATGTGCATACACATATATATATATAGTATATACATACATATGGCATATGGATGAAAAGAAAGTTAAAGGCTACAGATTATCTACTACACAGCCACCTCTCGTAATACCCAACATAAGACCCCATCGAACGGCATAATCCCAAAAGAGCCCTCTAGAGAACCCTACCCTACACCCAGATGCCCTAAACCCTAAACCCAAATCTGGCACCCTTAAAGCAACCCCAAACCCTAAGCCCAAGTCTGGTACCCTTATAGTGAATCCCAGAAGGTTGGAACATGAGTTTAGGATGACTAGTGCTGGGATCCCCTATACTTTACCTTAAGGAGGAGGAGAATGATGTTCCAACCTTCTGGCTTCTACTTTATAGTATCCCCAAGCCCCGAAACCCATCAAAGCGTTAAAGAGCTGCCGGGATACATTCCTGCAGCTGCGAGGTGTCTCTAACGAAGCTCACTGAGGTCACGGCTCCTCGTGGTTAACTCGCATTTAGGGTTTAGGGGTTTAGGGTTTAGGGCCCTTTACGAGGTTTTGTCAAGATTAAGTGCAGTGTGGCCCTTTCTTCTGAAAGAATATAGGGTCCAGGCTTTAGGGTTTGGGAGTGACTAATCCTCGAATGAGGGTTTTGGACTTGTAGCTAAGGGTCCTTCGTGCTAGGCTTTAAATTTGGGGTACCCCTGGAGGCTCATGGGTAGTTGTAGGTGGGGTTATAAGTAAGATAATGAATTGTAGCTGTAACCCATATTAGGGGACGGGGTAACTATAACTATAACTCTATAACCATAATCCATATTGTTTGACTTCTGACCTTACTTATAACAATCCAAGCAAGATCCAGACAGGTTGTCAGGATTCAGGGCCTATGGCTTCGCGGCTCTTGATTAAATTATGTAGGCTACAGGCTTTAGGGTTGGGGGTCGTCCGTCCCTCACCCCTAAATAGGGGACCTATAAGCCCGGAAGATCTCAAACCTGACTGCGCATGTCGTCCTTGGCCGAAGATATCTTGGTAAAACCTTGCAGAGACAGCACAACATTGACTGTTTAGATCTGGGGCCTGTGGTCTACCTGGATCCCCGAAATCAAGTAAAATAATGGTCCAATACCTACAAAAAGCCAGTTATTCCATATACTTTTAGGGTCCAGGTAGGCGCTAAGCCTTAACCGTCTAGGCAAACTTGGATGGGAGCAGGGGAGCTGCTTCTTGTGCCGCGTTCAGGTCCGAGGACATGGGATGTGGTTCACAATAGCAGCTGCAGTAGCATCACACTGCGTCGACCTAACATATACATATCTATATATTGTTATTGTTATTATTATTATTATGTATATATATATATATATTTATACACATGTCCATGCTTAGTATGTATACTAATATGTGTATACACATATATATATATATAATTTACCCATGCAGCCTATAAACATGTACAACCTCCACAGGGCCAAGCTTGCATGCAAGCGACGTGGTCAGCGCCGGCACAGTGCGAAACCTAGGTTGGGAGTTGGAATTGGGCCCTTCTCCCTGAAGTCTTCCACTGGGCTTCGAAGGACTCATACTTTCCGTGTGGAGCCATGCATGCCATTAGCTCGTCCTCTGAACCTGAATTGCTCATCAACTGCACTCTCCTCCTTGCGACAAGATTCAGGGCCGAAAGAGTTTAGGATTCAGGGTTACTGCCTAAACCCTACAACAATTTCCAACATAAGCCATAAGCCATGGTGTATCTTAGAATCTGAAGATTCAGGGTTCCCAGCCGTAAACGACTCTGTAAATCCTAGACCCTAAACCGGAGAGTAGAGTCTTCTCGTTTACAGTACCAGCACCACAACAACACGACTAGCTGAATCCCAAGTCACTCGGTGGGGATGAACTCCACCAGCACAGTGTTCCTGGCTAGGCTTCTAGGGTTTGGGGTGTCAGGGTCTAGGCTCTGCTGTTGAGGGCTTAGGATCTAAATACTAAAATCCTCCCAGCGCCCCTATAGACCCCTGAAAAGGGTGACACAAAGAAGAAGCGTTAAAATTCGAACCCCGAGCCTGCGTCTTCAGAAACCCTAAACCCTAAACCCGTCTCCATCCGAGGATCGCCCTAGGTAGGGGCATCTTCATCAGCCACTGCTTCCGACGGTCCTCGAACTTCGTCTCCTGATTGGAATAGGGTGCGGGGTTCCCTGTAAAAGGGTTCCTTAACGGGCTCTTTAAGGGATCTATAGTAAGGTACTACAATGTAGGGGCCTTAATCATCAGCATGGGATTTTGGGCTATACTTTTCTGTAATCATAATATGAAACCCCCAAAATTTTATAGGTAATTATTCAGGCCCCTATAGTAGGGTTTCGGGTTTGCGGAAAGACCAGGGCATTGGCATAGGGACATAGCACAGCATAGTCGTACTTTATCAAAAAACCCCAAGGAATTGTATTATACTTATTACCTATGTTATGGCTCCTTTGGCACAGGGAATTTGGTCTGCGATCCGGTCTAGGCTTTAGGTGTAGCTGCACTTCGGGTTGCTATTGCCTGACACACCGTACCCAGAGACACCCAACACCCTTATGTAAGGAGTATGATTTATTCCTTTCAGTGAGAACTTGCGGCTTGACATGGGGACGTCGACACTCTTTTGAAACTTACTATTGCTTGTTTAGGGCCTTTGTCTACACCGCATGGTACAGAGAGCCTCAATCTCGGAAACAGAACCGCATTGCACCCTCAGAGCTCGATGTGAAAATTTCGGGCCGGCCAAAGGTTACAAAGGCGTACAGTATGTTAATGACTGTCAGCAGCTGAAAGCTCTAGCCGCTGCCATCAGCACTACGGCTTAGGGTTTAGGGTGTAGGGCACAGGGTTTACCAAACCTTACATAATGTTGCTTGCCGAGCTTTTCTTGGCTAAGGCGACCCTTCTGCCCCCCCCAGCAGGCTTAAGGCTAAATACGCTACTCCGCACCCAAACTCTAAAACCTGAACCCGAAACCCTAGACTCTAATTAAACTCTAAACCCTGAACCCTAAACACTAACCTCACTAACCCTGCACACTGTGGCCGCCTGTGTGTGAAAGACCAACATTTGCACGCCGCAAACCACATACCAAACGAAGAGGGAAACAGGCCAGCAGACCAAGCTTCCCCTTAGTTAGGCTTTCGCGTGTTTGAGTTGTTCGTTTTCTGCAAAAGGGCTTCTACAAGGGTTGCTATGAGGTTTACTATAAGGGTTGCACAGGCCTCAAGGAATAGGGGCCTTGAAAATTAGACAATGAGACTTTCAGCATGTTCGCCCCTATGTTGTGTGTATATTGGTCGCAAGGCTTTACTTTTCATCAACTTCAGCACATGGTCATGGATGTGGGTTTGCGTAGGGAGTTTGGGGTTTAGGATTTAGGGGCTTCGGGTCTATAGGGCCAAGGGTGTTAGAGTTTGGGGTTTTCCGGCGTCGAGCAGCGAGAGCCTTTGGGGTGCAGGCTTCGGCGGCGAGGCTCAGCTCGGATCCTGTGTTCGAAGGCTCCCTGGCTCTTAGTAGGGAATGCGGGAAAGGATCTCTATGATAGTCTCTTGTATTATAGTAGTCCCTACAACCCATTCCCCCATTCCCGACTAAGAACCAGGGAGAAGGTGTCGGGTGTGGTTGAAGCATGATCGCAACAGTACACCTCTTGCTCGAGGAAGCTATCTCCAATGCGGTTCCTCTTCTTGGCCAACAAGTTTTGGGTTTTGGACCCCATAACGCAGCACAAGGCAACCCAAAAAAAAAATAGTAGGGAGGCTATGTAGGCAAAACTCTACATGACATCATGCGCTTCGGGTGCAATGATTCTTAGCAGCATCGCGGCTGTCAAACTGTAAACAAGATCGGATCACAGATCCTGGAAAACGACCCAGGCCTGTGTATCTGTTCATTCGCCAGGTTTTAGGACTATATACTAGACGAGATACCGAAGAAATATTGTTCATCAGGGCCTCTTTCTCTAAAGCACCTGCCGTTGCCAAGTTACTCACTCACATTGGCAAAGCCGATCAAGCTCAGTCGGTTGTCTGCTGCGTGGCCACCGCTAAAAGCATACAGTGGGCCTCAGTTACCGGGCGTCGGGTTGAGAGTTTTCAATTTTCAATTTAAGAAGGTGCCAACAGTGTCTAAAACAACTATTCGATGATACTATGATTGGGTTTCGGGTTGTATTCTTAGTGAATCATAATGAGGAACTCAATGGACAAAGCCTATGCAGCTAGGCTTCTATGTTAGGGCTGTGTGTCCTGAATCTCAATGGGATTTAAGGATGTTCGAGTTCTGTATAGAAGAGTTTGCGGTTTTGGAGCCCTCAAACCCGGAATTCAGGGCTTCGGGGCTTAGGGCTTAGCATGCTGTCTGCGGGTTAATTTTTAAGTTCTAGGTTTTCCGATTGCCAGCTATTTCGGTCCTTCAACCGTTGCTCAGAGGTCACTGACATAGCATCGTCTCTAGAAGTCACCTGTGGTGTGCCTGCGAATATGATGCACAGACACGATGGACCGGAGATACATTCCCTGAGGGTCCATGTGCCCAAATAGTATATTCATTGGCCTTAAAGTAGTCCCTATATAGGTTCTTCGGGGCCGAAGTATATACTAGTTGGGCACATGGACCCTGACGGATTTGTGATCGTCGCAAGAGCTTCCATGTTGCAGTGCAGTATGACGAATGTCTTGCTGGACCATGACCTGGGGCGATACTCTCCAGTAGTCCGTCATCCTGAAAAAACTAAGCCCTAAATCCCATAAGCCCTGACCCATATTGCCACTGCCGGCTCCATGCTTACAATGCAAGTTCATACACCCGAAGCACTGACACCTTCAATCCAAAAAACAACCTATCTGAACAAAGGAGCGACCCCTTCAGGGCCCCTTCTTATGAAACTCCTGTACCATCCCTTTAACAAGCAGAGCTCTTGGTCTTCAGGTCCCCCGCGACAAAGTTAAACTTTTGGGCGCGTGAAGCTAATCGCCGAGAGAATGCTGCCCTGCTGCCTTCCTTCCTTGCACGTGGTGGACCCGGAGCAATTCCACAAGTACGACCGAAGCCAACTGTGCAGGCTATGGGCTTGGCCCAAACCCCAAACCCTAATCTCTAAACCCTTAAACCCTACTCGTAACCCTCAAACTTCTCATCCATCGAGAAAAAGCTAGAAAGTAAAGAACACAGTTTTGATGCCAGAAACTCTGAGAATGTCCAAAGACCGTAGACAAGACCTTCGTTCCTCAATTTAATTTCGGATCTTGCATGCTGGTTTCAGGGGCGGAACCTCCCAAAGCCTTGAAAGAACACCCTCCATGCGCATACCCCAAGGTCGCCGCTGAGAACGCACACGGCTGGAGCGCCAATAAGCAACATCACCTTCATAACCTTGATGCCGGCTTAAGGTTTAGAGTTAGGGCTCACCTCTCAAAATTTTGTCTCAGAGGGTTGAATGTTGAAATACACAGAGGAGCCTGTGCAGAACGGTGTCGTCTGGCTATTTGTTTTAGCTGAGCTGTGTGCGAACTCCTGGACCATCATCCCGGTGGAGAAGGATACACAAAGGCACAACGCGAAACACGCGTTGACCTATACTAAACTTAGATCCTCAGCAAAATTGTAATTTCAGCTGCTTCTTAAGGATTATGGGAACCAAAAATTAAAAATACATTTCTAAGCAAAAAAGCTATAATACGCCTGAAAAATGCGAAACCTGCGAGCCTGGATCCCCGATCCTAGACAAAGGTCACTATCGACCCGACCCCCTGATCCGTCACATAGGGGCCTTAATAATTAGACTAGGGTTCCGTTAAAGGGGTCTATAAGGGTACTATAATGGAGGGCCTTAATGATTAGAATAGGGCTTTGGGGCCCGTGATACTATACATATATTAGGAACCCCCAAGGTAATGTTGGTAATTTCTACGCCCCTATATTACACACTGCTTAATTTTCAGGTTCAGGACCAGCCAAAGCCCTCAAAGGCCTCGTGTATTCGACACTTGTGGGCTAGACTACCGAAATATGCGTCTCTAGCACCTACACGAGAAACCTCCCAAACTCTATAACCCCTGGCTGGATCCCTTATGCCATCCTTTAAACGAAAGCACTCTCAAAACTACTGAACAGAGCAGGCTGTGGAAGTCTGGGAGTCTGCGAATGGGGCCCCGGCAAACTGGGCGAACTCGATGAGGAGCCCTTGGCAGTCCCGCACGGTTTAGGGTTAAGGGGTTGAGGGGTTGAGGGGTTTAGGGTTTAGGGTTGAGGGGTTTAGGGTTCAGGGTTAAGGGGTTTAGGGCTGGGGTTAAGGGTTTAGGAGCTCGGGGCTTAGGATGTCGATCCTAGGGACGCAACATTAGCGCTCCGAATATCCCAAGGTGAGCTAAATTGATGTTTTAGTGGTGTTTCCCTGGAACCTAAAGAAGCCACTGTTTTAAGGGTTCCTCATTATGATTTCTTTCTATACGTCCGTTACATGGTAAGTTGTTTGGGGGTTTAGGTAATGTTTGGGTGCAGACCCCCGCAGCTTCTTGGCCATCTGAGCTTTGTGGATGCTTGCAGGGAGGAAAACTGGGCTGCTCTGAGTATTCCCTCTTAAGCTCAAGGACACGTAGTCAGAGACTCAATGTGTAGGAATCTCATGTCAACTCGCTTGAAAGGTTCATGCTAATGTTTCAGATGGCTTGTTGGGTAAAATATGGTGTGTATAGATACGTAGTCCGATATGGATGGATAGATGTCTCGCTGCCGTTGTTGCCTCTTGAATGCGACCGTGGTTGCACTCCAGTTTTCGAGTATGAACAGTTCGACACAATGCCGTACTGCAATATTTGCGATACTTTGCTAACCCCTCACTTTGTCAAACTTTGTCATGGCTTCGTTGTTGCATTGTGCTACGATGATTGGTGTGACGATGAACGGCTAAAATAGGGACAAGTATAATGAGAACCGGGCTTTTGGGCTGTATTCTATGCACAGTATACGGAGCCCGAAGGAATCATGCATGAGGCAACCTCACCTCGCATGGTCACCATTATGACCATTATCACGAGCATCTTAATCTGCAGCATCTTGATGCTGAGCATCCAAATCTACAAATAGTGCTGGGTTTTGGTGTCTCCCAGAACCCTAAACCCCGTAAGCCCAAATCCTACATAAGTCTACTGACAGTGCCATGTTTTTGGGCTACGTGCTTGCAGCCTCACTATCGCTACGACTACTGCGACCGAGACCACGACAGCCACGACGAAAGCGACGACGGCGGCAACGATGACTACTGCCATAATAAGAACACAACAATTAAGTACTTCTACTAGTACTAACTACCACTGCCTTTCCTAGCCGCAAAAACCAGCGTGATTCTGATTCCGGACTTGCTACGTGGTGTCTGATCAGCTGGGCAGCCGTGATCCAACCCGGCAATCTCGATGGCATCGTCAACTTTGACTCTCAATGGCGCCAACACCTCAGGCTTCAAGCAAGCTGCGAGTACACGGCTCAAAATCCAACCTTTAAGTGTTGTTAACCCTCAGCCCTATCTACAACCAGTTCTAACCGACCCGAACTCGAGCTGCTATTTCTTGGGATATATATATATGTATGCTTCAGACTCACAATTTACAACCCCACTGCCACTAGATCTAAAGGACCTCACACAAGGTGGCTTCCATGACGATCATATGCGTAGTTCGCGAAACTGCTGACAACGCTTTCCCTGGTTTCTGCTGGTGTGACATCCTTTGTCTGGAACCAATTCTTTGCGTTTCGATGACAATGCCCTCAACCACAAATTCTGAAAGCATCATGTCATCATGTCCGCACACTCCCGTTCCACGACAGCTACGGGGATCCTGTCGTGGGAGCGGTTTTGGCATGCAGTCGCTTGTGGCTTCCACTTCGAAACTGGCTATGCACTATATCGCAACCCAAAATCCTGAACCCAAACCTCATACCCCAAAAAACCTTTCAACCCTAAACTGAAAGCCTAAACTAAACCCCAAACCCTGACCGTAGCATCTCTCATCCTTGGCTGCTTGCACTACAGGCTCAAAAATCCGACAGACTTCCAGCTGGGCCGACCCCTTCCGGGTTTACCTGGACCCTAACAAAACCTGATGCAGGGGTTTTTAAAACTAATAATTAGAGTAGGGTGTTGGGGCATACTATCGTACTATACTAGAAAGGAGCGCTGCGGAATATTATTGGTATACTTACTCAGGCTTCGAGCGTCTTACTTCCCCAAGAAGCCGAAGAAATAAAAGGCTACACTTTCCGATTACTAATAAATAAACTATGACTGCCAAGCAAGTTCAAAAAGGTTAAACTTTCCGATTACTAATAAACTATAAGAGCCCAAAAAGTTTAAAGGTTGGATATTGGGGAACTAGCGCTTGCCTTCGCAGGGTTTAGGGCTTGGATACGACAAAGTCAACCGCAACTGAGCCTAGTCTCAAGAATGGTTACATTAAGTTTTACATGGGGTTGCCATGAGGGTTGTTAGGGGTTGCTATTAGGGTTACTACAATACGGAGGTTCCGGCTGCGATTCCCCAAGCCCTACATCCGTTCCGCAATCGCAGACCCATACCCAGGACCAAACACTTCAAGTATCTGACCTTCAAACCCACGACAACAAAAGCAGAGTGCCGCCCAGCTGCCGGCGCAAGGAGGCCGTCCGACAATTTGTAAGGCTCGTTCTGCAAGAGTTCATGCACCTCCTGTGGCTTTTGCAAGCGGCTTCCGTAATAGCATGCAGGCGGTAAATGGTCGCTATTGGATGGGTCTTCTGCTTTTTTCGCCGTGGGTACTTTCTCGTCCGTGTCTAGGCAGTCCAGGAGCAAAAAAACGCAGCCAAGCGAAGAAAGTGTCACGCCACATCTCCGCCTCTCTGCCGCTCTCACACATTCGACTTCGAATAGCATAACGATGTATAGCAAGCCGAAAAAAGCGACAAGCATGAACACAAATCATATATGTACAAACAAACAGATAGCCATGTGCACCTGTTCGTGCATGATTGCATATGCGTTTTGGCTTGCTGGCCGGTCCATGCGATTATTCGGCTGCAGGTAAACTTTAATTCCGTCACGTACAGGTATATCCCTCAAACGCTCTTGAACTCAAGCGGTGCTAACAACACAGCGAAAGTGAGACCGTACATGTACACGCATATGCAAAAACAGGATCTGCGCGAGCCCACATGCATTGAGAACTACATGCACTACTAGACCGTGTATACATCCGTTCATACATACATACATACAGACAGACAGACAGACAGACAGACTTATGTGTTTGTGTGTGCATGTACAGATTTGCACACATGTATGTATAATACACATATGTATGTTTGTATATATATATATATTGTTACATGAATATACACTTACAAACATTGACCTACTTTTGTACTCATTCTAAAAGTAGCCATTGCAAATGCAGGACAAGAGGACACACGCAGACCGACCGAAAGATAACAAGCGCACGAGCAGAACCTTGAATTGTGCTCCTTGATTGCTGAGAAAGCACGATTTGTCGTGTCGCTGAAGCGTATAACTCAACTGCACGCACGCAAGGAAGCTGCTGTCTACAGGGCTTCAAGGTGGCTTTCTCCCAGGATTCCAAATCTTCATCCCACACACTGAGGGGCTGAAGGCCTAACCGTGTGCCTGGTTGTGCTGGAACATGCTGGGGTACATCTTCCGGAGGAACAAGAAGCAGACGAAGCAACCTAACCGGTGATCTTGATGTGTCTGAAATGGTAATCGTGAAGGCTCAACTTTGACCCTCAAACTACATATCCTCAGCCGGTTCTCTTCAAACCGCGAGCAAAAACCATAAACCCGAAACAGCATGAGCGAATCCACAACTCCAACCCCCAAACACCTAAACCTTCAATCCTGTGTTAAATCATAGTAGGTTTCCGGATATAGCTCAAGGTAGTATTCCTGATTTCGGGAATACTGGAATTTCTAGGTGTTGATCATGCTCTGAAACCCCAAACCCACCACCCTGAACCCATGATGATAAGGTGGAGTGGAAGATTTCGGGCTCAGGCCTCGTATTGTTTAATATAGGGGCCTGAATAATTACCTGTACCATTTGGGGAGGAGGGGGGGCGGTCCTTAATATAGTTATAACATAATGTACCCTAAACCCTGTTCTAATTACTAAAGCCCCTATATTATAGAATCCTTTTACAACCGTATTATCATAGATCCCTTCCAGGCCCCCTTTTAAGGAATCCTCTCAAGGAGCCCTATTCTAATTATTAAGGCCCCTATACCAAACCCGCATGATACCCCTTATAGTAACCCTTGTAGACCCCTTAAAGGAACCCTTTTACAGGAACCCAAAAAAACCTGGTCGTTTCCTGCGTGCCCAGGAGCATCTAAGGGAAAACCATATAACTTTACCCAGACCTCATCCGTTAGCCAAAGCATCCGTGGGCTAAAACCACGATAACGTGCACCTCCATTTCCAGTGCACCCATGGGCCANCCAGGAGCATCTAAGGGAAAACCATATAACTTTACCCAGACCTCATCCGTTAGCCAAAGCATCCGTGGGCTAAAACCACGATAACGTGCACCTCCATTTCCAGTGCACCCATGGGCCAACACCATGATAATGTCCATCCATCTCATCCGTTCCCAGCGCATCCATGGTCCAAAACCATGATAACGTCCACCCAGACATCATCCGTCCCCCAGGGCATCCATGATCCATGGATATCCATGGGTCAACCGTGACGTTATCCCACCCAGGCCTCATCCTTTCCCCAGAGCATCCATGGGTCAACCGCCACGTTATCCCATCCATCTCTCATCCTGTCTGGAGACCGTCCATGGGCCAAAACCAAATTAGCGTCAATCCAGACATTACGGTTCCCCAGTCCAAAATCCGTTCCCGTAGCATCTGTAGCTCAACCGTGAGCATCCATGGGCCAACTATGATAACGTCCACACAGACCTCGTCCTTTCCTCAGAGCATCCATTCGCCAACTGTGACATCGGCAACCCAGACCGCCCAGACCTCTTCCGCTCAAAAAGCCAACGATACATGTTACATCATATTGCAGGGACCCAGAGCAGGGACTGATGGCGGCAGTCGTCCCGCTTCCCTCGTCTTCCCATGCGAGGCCAATCCAGATCTCTTTAGACACCTCTCTGAGTTCGTGTGGAGGTACCAACTGCCGCTTACACAAGATTTCATCCAGGCTATGGCTGACACTTCATGATTCGTCCTGCTGTTCTGATTTCCAGATTTTTAGAGGAANGACACCTCTCTGAGTTCGTGTGGAGGTACCAACTGCCGCTTACACAAGATTTCATCCAGGCTATGGCTGACACTTCATGATTCGTCCTGCTGTTCTGATTTCCAGATTTTTAGAGGAAACATCATCGTATGTGCACAAAACAACGGTTTTAGTGGATGTTTCGACACTATCCTATGCTTTCCTAATTCTCTGGTTGTCAGCTCAGCCGACGAGTTCCGAACACAAAGCGCCCAAAGCCCGAGCGAAAAGCATCTCGCATGCGTTAAGTCTCCAGGTTTTTGCGCACCTGCGACCTTTTAGGGAACCATATTACCCTTATGGTAGCCCTTCAAGGACCCCTTTAAGGAACCCTTGGGGTATGATGGGGTGGGCTGGAAGCCAATGCCTCGCAGTTAAAGGGTTAAGTTCGGGGTTTCAGGGCTTCAGCCGCATGACTTAGGTGAGTGTGTAGACTAAGTACTATAGTATAATGTAATATGTTACAATATACTATAATATATTATACTTATATATGTACTATAACATCATGTAATATGTTACAATGGAACATACATACAAATGTGTTTGTATATCTATACGACTAGCGCAGGGTCATGCATCCCAGCCGCAAGCTATGAACCCCAGACCCTGACAAACACAAGCGCCAGGCCCGATGTCGTCCAATCACTCATCCTCCCCTACAGCGGCCAACGCCCCTCAATTAACCAGGAATGTACCTGAAATCATGCCCCTGCACCACCAAATTACGAAGGATATAAACCTCATTACTGTAGTCCGCCCCGAGTTATGTAAGGTCCATGAAAGGTCCATTCCTTAATAGAAGCAGTTCTGCTCTGGACGTTCCTGTTCTGCCAAGCAGCCCAGAGCCATCACCATGTTCGTCATGATACCCGCCCAGAATGCGGCGAAGTCACCCTTTGCATTGAAGGTAATGCCAACCTCACGAAGCTGGGCCACTTGTCTTGGGTTGAATGTTTTGGGGTTTTGGACTTTTTGTTAAGTGGAGAAGGCTTCGTTGTCCGGAACGTAAGGCTAGGTTTTAGGGTTTGAGGGGTTCAACCATGTTCGGTTTGCCGTTTTGGGGTCTTTCTCGGGACCAGGGTCGGGGTTTTAGGGTTTAGGGCTTTCTGAGTCTGCGGTTGGAAATATCCAGTTGTGGGACGGTCGGGGTCCGAAAACCATTTTCCCGAACCTCTGGGGGCAGTTCACTTCTTTGACACGCCATGGGTTGAAGGCTTTTTGAATTAAACTTGGTGCTCCTGGGTTTAGAGTTTAGCGTTGAGGGCTTGGTATGTAAGTTTATTCACCATGAGCAAGACTTCGAGAACGACAGCCACAGCAGCAACTGAAGAAAGCCACCCGAGGCCTTGAAACACACTAAGCTCTCTACTGGAGCAGCCTTTAATTAACGGCACGCTCTGTGGATAACAGGCAAGATGCTCTTCAGTTCTACCAAGGATACACGGGAAAACACACGTAGAAGAGCAATGGAGAGATGTAGACCCTGATTAATCGACGCCTTCGTACCATCAGGGCATGTGTCTGTCATGGTGCGGTATGACACCTAAACCCTAAACCCTAAACCCTAAAGTCCTGAACTCCAAACCCCGGTAAACCCTAATTCTTACTCCCAAAACCCGCAGTAAACAAACTCTGTCCCAAAGGGTCCAAGTAATGGTATAGTATATACTTTTGGGGCCCAAATACCTACTAGAATGGTACTTGGACCCTTTGGGTGTATAACTGCCATATGAAGCCCTTGTACAGTACAGCGCAAGAAAGAATGAAACACATAGCACCCTTATCAAACCGTTTAAAACTCCCATAGAAACCCAGAAGACTACCATCTCCGGCCAGGCAGCAATCTTTGCTCCACTCACATTTTGAGGGTTGAATGATGTGTTGCCGTCCTGGTGCAAAATTGCCTAGCTGAAGCATAGTGAGAGCCATTGAAAGGCTTAAGGTTAGGTTTAAGGTAAGTACTCTGCCCCACTGCCTGTTTAGTTTGAGACAAAGGGGAAGGTGGTTCGAGAGCGGACAAACTTTGCACTAGATGCTAAGAATGCGGATCGCATCGACAGCTGCCTGAACACTCAACCCTAAACCCTAGAAGCCCTGAGCCCGATACCCTGATCCCGAAACCCTAGAATAGATAATTATTCAGGCCCCTATATTCTAGTACTCCTATAGATCCCCTATAGTAGCCCTTATAGTTATAGTAGCCCTAAAAAGATCCCCTACATTATGGTACCCTTGAAGATCCCTTATGGCCCCTATGTTATAGTACCCTTATAGAGATCCCTTATAGTGGCCCTGATTATATAAGGAGCCCGGTCCAGCCCGGGCAGCGGCGGCAGTGTCTCCGACGTCACCTCCACAGGGCTACGGAACCAACAGGCCTCCCCGCACTCGAGGCCAAAATGAAGAAGACTTCTTGGGATTTAAATAAGTTTGTAGCATTAAAGTATAGTATACTATAGCATTCTAGTATATCAACACAATATTAGTAGTATAGCAACATTGTAGTACGATATAATGACTCGCTCTGGACAGGGCTGCAGCCGGACAGTGCAACTCATGGGACGGATTTTGCAAGTACTAGCCAGATGCCTCAGACCGCACCAGTCAAATCTCAGTCACATGAAACGCCCAAAGGCCTCAAGCCAAAAGCCCCAAATTCAAGAGTTGAGGTCTGATGTCGGCGTCTGATTAATGAACCCCAAGAGTGTCAAGAGCTCTCTCGAGCCATCGAGACTAAACTCCACAAACCTCAAGGCCCTACACCCAAGTGTATGTACCAGATGCCCGGAAGCTGCAAACTCCCTAGCCCTCATCCCTACACTCTGAAACTATATATATATACAAATTAGCCCCTTTGCTGTCGAGCCGAGTCCCTGGGGAATTCCGCTTGTGATAGGGTGCTCGCGGGGGGTTCATGGATCTTTGCCGGCTAATCACGTCGGTGCTGGCCTACCTTTCATATGCTTTGGAGATGTGTGGCATATAACCCCCACAGCGCATGGCAGCACAATCGTAAGGAGGAAATTGCAGCTGCTTTTTCTGGATATCATGTACTGGGGTTGTCTGGCACAAAGTTTCGGCGTGGGGCTAGTGATCCTGCTTGTTGTATGTCTCGGCACGGCACGTTTCGATTGTACGAGGCAAGGCCGAACATGCAGCGGGAGTTGCCTTGTATTTGCGCGACAAAGTCTTCGCTGAGTGCAACATCAAACAGGTCTTCGACATACCCACCCAATTTGTCCCGTCTGACCCATATGAGGCGCAGTTTGCACCTCTAACACTGAAATGTTTCATTGTGGCATATCCTTGGGTACAAGCTCGCACAGTTAAGGAACAACAGCGCGTTGGTCAGTTGTGGGCATATATTGGAAGCATTGTTGCACGTTTACCTTACCGTTGTGTACCAGTCATTTTCACGGATGCCAATGCCAAAAACGGGTTGTGCAAATCAGAACACGGNGGGCATATATTGGAAGCATTGTTGCACGTTTACCTTACCGTTGTGTACCAGTCATTTTCACGGATGCCAATGCCAAAAACGGGTTGTGCAAATCAGAACACGGCTTGCAGCGCATCGAATCCCCTGCTATTGGGCCGTGCACTCCTGAGCTTGAGAACTCCAGCGGGACATTGTTCAGAAGTCTATTGGAACAACAGTTTCTATGTTCTGTCAACTCCTTTATNGCGCATCGAATCCCCTGCTATTGGGCCGTGCACTCCTGAGCTTGAGAACTCCAGCGGGACATTGTTCAGAAGTCTATTGGAACAACAGTTTCTATGTTCTGTCAACTCCTTTATGGGCGCTGGACATACATATTTCGGCAATGTTGCTGGAGTCAAATCGCGGATTGATCATGTATGTTTACCTCAAAGTTTGCTTACACATGTGCTTTCTTGTGGAGTCCTGTATTCCGTGGGNAGTCAAATCGCGGATTGATCATGTATGTTTACCTCAAAGTTTGCTTACACATGTGCTTTCTTGTGGAGTCCTGTATTCCGTGGGCGCTCGCCTTCAGCGAGTATTTGGACCGGGAAAGCATGATCACCTGTCAATGTTGTGTTCAGACATGCTTCAGCTTTTTCAGGAGATGCGGTGGAACCAGTGTGTAAATGGGACAAATCCTTACTGGTGGATGGTGTATTATGAGGCGATCATAGACGAGAGCTGGTCAGTAAGATTGTTGCGCGATGTAAAAAGTCTGGGATTAACAAATTTGCTGACGATTGTGATCTATATCCTCCTACTCCTGCTGTACTTTGGCAACAAATGCGAAAAGTGGTATGGGATTCAGCATATAGTTTGTATCGGAAAAAACCCGCGCGACAACAACCACGACCTGCAGACACTCAAGCGGCGATTGATGCTCATGTTGAGGCATGCTACGTGGTGGCCAATCTCCCGCAAAGCGCAGTCGCAAGACCAGAACGAGAACATTCACATCAGTNACAACCACGACCTGCAGACACTCAAGCGGCGATTGATGCTCATGTTGAGGCATGCTACGTGGTGGCCAATCTCCCGCAAAGCGCAGTCGCAAGACCAGAACGAGAACATTCACATCAGTTTCTTGCAGAGATTTTGCATCAATGGCGCGCAGCACTCAAATTTTACAACACTCGGTCGGCAAGGGACAAGCTTCTCAAAAGAGACGCAAAAACANGACAGAGTGGTGGAGTTCAACTATGCTCACCGTCGTGGCGACGGTGCTCAAGTTTGGCGGCTTGGTAGATGTTTGTCTGGATTCAAAGTCGGGCCCAAACGTAGAAGGTACGATGCTGTATCTGGTGGTCATCCTGGTGCTGGGGAGTGGGTCAGTTTCATGGGCAGAAAGGGTGAAGATGGAGGCTGTTCTGGTTGGGAAGTGGATTGGGACACACGCCNTTTCATGGGCAGAAAGGGTGAAGATGGAGGCTGTTCTGGTTGGGAAGTGGATTGGGACACACGCCAACAAAGCGAACTTTCGACTCAACTTGAACCGGTCAGGACACTGGCAGAAGCCAGACAGCTTGCTAAGTCAGATCTCCAACGAGTTTGTCGGTTGCTACGAATCCACAAGCTTCGCAAGGCAGTACCTGCATGGGGAGTTCCGGGTGAAGTATGGAGACAGTTGGTTAGTCCAANGCAAGGCAGTACCTGCATGGGGAGTTCCGGGTGAAGTATGGAGACAGTTGGTTAGTCCAAACGAGTACTATGTGCGTCGTCGACATGGTTTGGGTTTTGATGGCACGTTGGACACGAGTATTGTTGGCAAATGCTTACTGGCACTATTCGTTTCAATTCGCTTGTATGACGTGGCACCTTTGCAGTGGCATCTTAGCCAAACTTTTCAGATTGACAAGCACAACAACAAACCTGCTTGTNTTGCAGTGGCATCTTAGCCAAACTTTTCAGATTGACAAGCACAACAACAAACCTGCTTGTGAGGGGTTACGAACAATCAACACGTTTGAGCCGCTGGGTAAAGCATTCATCAAAACCTTGTGGGACAGAGGGCAAAGACAAAGCGACAGAGAGTGGGCTTCGGGATATATTGCTCACAAGTCTCGCGTCACACCTATTATGCAACGCAGAATTATCAAGCACAGACTGCGGCAAGCTGGTGAGTCTCATTGCGATTCGTTCTACGACGCGGCTAATGCTTTTCCGAGTGTGGCTCGCTCTGTGTGCGACGATGTCATTGACAACACATGTAGACTTGCAGATCGACGACTTCTTAAACAACGCAACAATGAAGCCATCCTTCTCATACATGCATCGGATCGCAAAGTATTTATTCAAAGCGGTTCTGGTTCACTTCAAGGTGATTCGCATGCTGGCGCACAATTCCTTGAACAATATCACCCTGCAGTGGATACATGGCTTACTAGTCTTGCCGAACATGAGGGGGCGGAGTTCTACGTTCAAGATCCTGTCAATCAGCAGTTTGTGGATGCTTCTGTTTCGACATATGCGGATGATGTGGCGCGTACTTCATTATGCCAATCAGCAACAGAGCTTTCCGTCAAACTCAACACGGCGAACTCGCTCTTGTCTGCCGCGCTTCGGCCGATTGGTATTGCACAGAATGTGGGAAAGCAAGTACACGTTCCATGCTTTGTTCGACAAGGTGCAGATACTTNTCTGCCGCGCTTCGGCCGATTGGTATTGCACAGAATGTGGGAAAGCAAGTACACGTTCCATGCTTTGTTCGACAAGGTGCAGATACTTACACTCGTGCTGTGTTTTGTGAGGATTTGTTACCAGGGAACACGTGTCGCATGGCTAAGTACTTGGGGGTTCTACACCACGCCATTGGCAATGATTCTCCCGAAATATTACAACGAATCCGCAGTGCCGATATTGGATGGTTTTCTATGGGNTAAGTACTTGGGGGTTCTACACCACGCCATTGGCAATGATTCTCCCGAAATATTACAACGAATCCGCAGTGCCGATATTGGATGGTTTTCTATGGGCAAGTTCTGGTTCAGACAAGGGTTGTTTCGCACCGCACTGGTTCTTGTGTTCAAGGGTCTGGTTTACAGTCCATTGTTATCTGGCCTCGAAGCTCTCTGTATCAACAAATCGCATCTGGCACAGTTGGACAAGTANCAAGGGTTGTTTCGCACCGCACTGGTTCTTGTGTTCAAGGGTCTGGTTTACAGTCCATTGTTATCTGGCCTCGAAGCTCTCTGTATCAACAAATCGCATCTGGCACAGTTGGACAAGTATGTCATTAAGCGTGGGAGGCAACTCATGCATGGAGCAGCGTGTGAGAAGACTTCAGCAGATGACGGCATCAAGTACAAGGCGGTTTCCAATGTCGAAGTCTGGCGTTTNTTGGACAAGTATGTCATTAAGCGTGGGAGGCAACTCATGCATGGAGCAGCGTGTGAGAAGACTTCAGCAGATGACGGCATCAAGTACAAGGCGGTTTCCAATGTCGAAGTCTGGCGTTTTTTGCAATCGGTGCCAACGCATATTGAGCTTAGGGTACGTCGTCTTAAATTTTGGCAGAACGTCGCTATGCACAGAGAGCTACACACAGTGTACAACCGTACGGATAACGGTGATTTCGATTGGGAACAAACATCTTCATTGGACATGGAGGGAAAGCCCACTAGACAAGCAAATCCGTGGTTGCAGCAGTTTGCAAAGGACATTGACGAACTGGCTGTTCTGGATTCTGCTGCATACATGGTGTCGCTGCTGCGTGGGCGCGTATTGTTATTGTTTACAGTCAAAGCTCTTCTAAAAGATGCATAACTACAAAGCCTCGAAGCCCGGAGGTTTCTGGGACGAGAGATCCCCCCGCCGGGATGGGTGGAACCACCCGGTGATCCTGCTGATATTATTCTACTACCTGATGATGATGCTGCTGTATTTACATGTGACAGGAAATGCTCGGACGGATCCCAAACGTTGTTTGTCAAAAGCTGCATGTCTGTTGATGCTGACCACATGGTACACACCAAAGATGGTGAGCACGGTTCTTCTAGGCTGGTTCAAGATCTTGCTGCCGTGTCGCATGTATGCCCGTGGTGCCGAAACCGTTATGCTTCGCGCGAAAGCGCCAAGAAACACATCAAAGAGGCATTTAACAGAGGATATTGTTTGGGAAAGGGATCGGCTTTTAATCCAGCAGTCNATGTATGCCCGTGGTGCCGAAACCGTTATGCTTCGCGCGAAAGCGCCAAGAAACACATCAAAGAGGCATTTAACAGAGGATATTGTTTGGGAAAGGGATCGGCTTTTAATCCAGCAGTCTATGCTCCAAAGTCCATGGCATGTCCGTTGTGTGGGGAAACATGCGATTCATTGGATGCGCTGTTGCATCATGTGTCACAGCATGACAGCCCCNAGGGATCGGCTTTTAATCCAGCAGTCTATGCTCCAAAGTCCATGGCATGTCCGTTGTGTGGGGAAACATGCGATTCATTGGATGCGCTGTTGCATCATGTGTCACAGCATGACAGCCCCACCGCATTTCAGGCACGACAAGCATTACCCGCTCAAGGTGACGCATAGAAACCTCACGACCGGCATCGCTATGGCTGCACCTTCTTGGTTGCTAGGTACTGGGGGTCAGAGTGGGGGTCCNCCGCTCAAGGTGACGCATAGAAACCTCACGACCGGCATCGCTATGGCTGCACCTTCTTGGTTGCTAGGTACTGGGGGTCAGAGTGGGGGTCCGCCTGCTCGCAGACAGCGAGTGGATCCACCACCAAGTGCCATCACTGCAGACAATCAAAAGAAACTCACAATCCTGTTGGCCAAGACGGTGCTCAAAAGTTGTGCCGACATCCGCGAGTTACAGAGTGCAGTGTTGACGACATTGTTGATTCCCAAGNGCCAAGACGGTGCTCAAAAGTTGTGCCGACATCCGCGAGTTACAGAGTGCAGTGTTGACGACATTGTTGATTCCCAAGGATACTTCTGTGGTAGCCGCCATGACGGCCGCTACGCAGGAGCACAACACCAAAGCATCAGAATTGCGCAAAGCAAGTAAACTGCAGGAGTGCGAAGCGCTCGGAGAGCCGCATATCCATGCATGGGCCGCCATGGTGCATGAGCTGTCGGGGTCCAGCCAGTTGGGTGCAGACGAGAAGCAAAAGTTGACGGCACATCTGCTTTCTGCTGACAGTGTGAAGATG
>BGNK01006779.1:10726-22855 GCA_003297005.1 Symbiodinium sp. clade A Y106 | reverse complement strand
GTCGCACCTGCACCCGGTGCCTGCGCAGATGCTGGGACAGCAGCAACTCTGTTGAGACATGAGAATGAGGTTTGAGTTGTTGTGCCTGTCCCGGTTTTGATTGTTAGCAATTTCACTTTCGGCATTTTAGCATGATCTTACATGATTTGTCTTTCATAGCATGTGCTTTTTGCAGGTGACACTTACGGTCGTGCTGATGGACAAATCCAAAAGCCGNTGATTGTTAGCAATTTCACTTTCGGCATTTTAGCATGATCTTACATGATTTGTCTTTCATAGCATGTGCTTTTTGCAGGTGACACTTACGGTCGTGCTGATGGACAAATCCAAAAGCCGGACAGTCACGGGAAGAGCCAAGATGGGCGACTCAGTCTGGAAGTTTGGGGAGGAAGTGGGCATGACAACGTTGAGTACGTTGTCTAAGATGTAGAAGGCTGCCGTCCGCGGTGAATCCTACAAAGAACGCATGTACCCCAATCTAACCTTGGCAGATGTCGGGGTCAGGGAGGGTGACACTGTCGAGTTTGCTGGTGATTTCGACCCCGTCGCACCTGCACCCGGTGCCTGCGCAGATGCTGGGACAGCAGCAACTCTGTTGAGACATGAGAATGAGGTTTGAGTTGTTGTGCCTGTCCCGGTTTACTAACAATCGTTAAAGTGAAACGGCATTTTAGCATGATCTTACATGATTTGTCTTTCATAGCATGTGCTTTTTGCAGGTGACACTTACGGTCGTGCTGATGGACAAATCCAAAAGCCGCACAGTCACGGGAAGAGCCAAGATGGGCGACTCAGTCTGGAAGTTTGGGGAGGAAGTGGGCATGACAACGTTGAGTACGTTGTCTAAGTACATCTTCCGACGGCAGGGCGGTGAATCCTACAAAGAACGCATGTACCCCAATCTAACCTTGGCAGATGTCGGGGTCAGGGAGGGTGACACTGTCGAGTTTGCTGGTGATTTCGACCCTATCGCACCTGCACCCGGTGCCTGCGCAGATGCTGGGACAGCAGCAACTCTGTTGAGACATGAGAATGAGGTTTGAGTTGTTGTGCCTGTCCCGGTTTTGATTGTCAGCGATTTCACTTTCGGCATTTTAGCATGATCTTGCACGGTCTGTCTTTCATACGCAGGCTACATGTGCCTTTTGCAGGTGACACTTACGGTCGTGCTGATGGACAGATCCAAAAGCCGGACAGTCACGGGAAGAGCCAAGATGGGCGACTCAGTCTGGAAGTTTGGGGAGGAAGTGGGCATGACAACGTTGANGCAGGTGACACTTACGGTCGTGCTGATGGACAGATCCAAAAGCCGGACAGTCACGGGAAGAGCCAAGATGGGCGACTCAGTCTGGAAGTTTGGGGAGGAAGTGGGCATGACAACGTTGACAACATCCAGTCAGTCCCAGGGTGGATACGTCTTCAAGCGGCAGGGTGGTGAATCCCAGAGGGAGCGCCTGTACCCCCATCTAACCTTGGCAGATGTCGGGGTCAGGGAGGGTGACACTGTCGAGTTTTCTGGTGACTTTGATGTCTTCGAGCCGAAAGTGTGATGGCCGACCGGGCATGTCAGATGTGCCGCAATTGAAGACAGTAACCGTCATCATGTCTCCCGCCTAGCAGCGGCAGGATTGGCGAAATGCCACTTTCTGCCTGTGTTTCACTGTGAAAATAAAGTGTCGGTTTCCTGCCTCATGACAGCGGCAGAAGACAAGCGTTGGTGGCCAACTGGTGCGGGGGCTGGCAAGTCATGTCGCCTGTGTTTGCCCTGCCGTGATGCAAAGGCGGATGCCGGTGAAGGTGACCATCCGGGCCAGGGACAAAGAGCTCTTAGGTCTTTCCGAATTTCCGCTCTTTCATGGAAGATTCGAGTTGCGAGGCCGAGCTGCAAGATGCAGAGGCTGGACCTGAGGTCCAGAAGATCGGCTTGCAGAAGCCTCAAAGGGTGGAAGGGTGGAAGCCTCGCAAGTCGCAAATTGCACAAATGCCTTGCGCCTTGCGCTTCCCAGGTCCTTCAAGTCCCTGCCACCGGAGCCCGTGGTGGTGCAGACTGTCGCGCCTGCAACATGGGGCTCCGATCGAGGCATCCAGGGCGGAGCCTCGGGTCGCATTACCACCTCCCGGCAGACCGTGGACCTTGCACTTTAGTGAGCCCTCGCTGCGGGGGTCGACAAGGACAGCAGATCGTGGCCATCAACGGAGTTGATGTCGCCACCATGACGCAGCAGGAGCACTGCCACCGCGGTGCCTGGCATCTTAGATGTCAGCTCCAGCGATCGGATACAGCTTGTACCGTGCCCTGCACTTTGCAGGAGTTCCGGGCAGCCCTCAAAGCACGGCCGCTGACTCTCAGGCAATTTGGACAAAGTCGGCTCCTGCAGTTCCTGATGTCGAGCTGCTGCGGCGCAGGTTCCGAATCTCCGACGATCCTGAGGAGGCACGCAGTGTGAAAAGAGAGGTTAATCGTCGCTGCCAGCGATGTTAGGAGCCTCTACAAGCCGCGGTGGCCGGCTCGGATGTCGACAAACTTGGAATGCCGGACGCCCCAGCATTGCATTCGGTGCACGTCCGGTGGGCTTGCTGCCTTGCACGTTCTGTTGCATGCAAGTTGACTCAAGTTGTCGGCGAAGAGGTCGAACGCCAGACTTAGCACCAGGCGTTTCGAAGCCAGGAATGCTGTAGTGACGTGGTAGTTTTCTCGGGCAACTAGTGTGATAGGCGCTGCAGAGCTCATAGACCTCGTCCTGCTCGGGGCTGCATTTGCCAGCACCTCCAGCGGAAGACACTTCTCAAGGCTGCATCGATGCCCGCATTGGTCGGTTGCTTCGAAAAATACTGTTCACCTTAAACGGACTTTGCAGCTGACCATTGAAAGAAGATTCCAGGGCCCCACTTCCTAGAAAATGCTCAAACGAGAGCTCTTCGGCACAGGTTTGTGCCATTGCTTCTCGTCCGTGCTTACTGCAACACGCTACAAACGTAGCCTGTGGCTGTCTTTGGTCACTGGTGTGGAATTCCGATAACATGCACAGCGTTTTGGGGATGTCCTGTGCAGCAGCTGGACCATGATCACACAAGCCTCTTTGGGCCAAGGAACTCAGCAATCGTGATCGCTCCATGTTCACTCTTCCCTGAAACCCAGGTCCTTTCAAAGCCTCCCTCCGGAGCCAGTGATCGTCAACAAGGTCGCTGCTGGCCTCTGGGCAGAGTCGGTCGGCTTTCTGGGAGGAGCCCTGACTTTGGGCCTTGGGGCCACGCCGGGCCCTCGGGGGCGCAGGAGAGGAGATCCTCGTCGTGAACGGGGAATCGACCGTCGCCATGTCCAGCGAGGACCTGCAAGGAATTGATGCGTAGTCAGGTTGATACTTGTAGCTTCTGATAGCCGAAGGGAAGGAAGAGCGAGCACGTGGGTGAGAATGGAAGGCTGGGTTTAGGGCTTAGGGTTCAGGGTTTCAGTAGCTATGAAATAGAAGGACAGCATAGCCCGCCAAGGTCCGTCGCAACCTGAGCTCCACTGCTCGACAAGATGCAAACCACAGAGTCCCAGAGTCCGAGCAACCCCGAACCCATCAACCTTAAGTCCAAGCGACCAGCAGCCCCCTCTCAACTACATCTGCAGGGCTTTCGACACTCGAAGTTCCTACTGCCGAGAATCTTTTTGTCAAGCCGGTGTACGAAGTCCCCTGAAGCCTTTTGAGCCTTGAGGACTTTAAGGCGGCGCTTCGCGTGAGACCCCTCGTGCTAAGGCCTCGCTTGGCTTCGCTCTGGGACCGGCTACGTAGGCTTTACTTTAGGGTTTAGGGTCTTACTGTCTGGGGAAGGCAGATGCCTGCTGCCTGGTTTTGATTCTTGGTTCTGGTGCTGAGTGTGTCATTAGTGGCGTTGCAGGTTTCAGCAGCCTGCAGAAGCCGTGGCCCTAGCAAGACTTGCCAGCTCGAGCTGGTGCAGTTACGTTTGGTGGCCATTGCAAGCGATGCCAACCCGTGAAAAGTACATCTCCTGATGTCCCAATAGCCAGCCGGCATTCAGAAGGCTGCAAGACCTGAAGTTCTGAAGTTGCCGGTGATGCATGGCAGGAGGAGGAGGAGGACGAGCAGGATGACCTCGTCCAGGAAGTTGAAGTTGGCCCGGAGGTGTCGAAAATCGGATTGCCCGGGCCCCGGGCCCCGGGCCTCCTCCTCCTCTCTGCTTCGAGGTCCCGACTTCCCTTTGCTCACTGAAGGTCCTTCCACAACCTGCCTCCCGAGCCGGTCGTCGTCAACAAGGTGGCTGCTGGTACCTGGGCCGAGTCCGTGGGCTTCATCGGAGGCCCTTTCGGCTGCGAGAAGTCACGCCCTGGATTCCGCGATGTTTCGGGCACAGGGAGGGAAGAGTCCAGGTGAAGAGATCCTGGCCCTCAACGACGAGGACGTGGCCTCCATGACAAGCAGCTAAGCTGGTCATCAACAGCCACACACACACACACACTCAACCACCAGCACGTAGTGACACTGCATATGTTGTACAGGTCATGCCATGTAAGTGATGTTTTGAGCGCATTGCACGAGAATGCCAAAAGAATCGGTCCTGTACCAGACCATGCTCGGCTGCACCGTGATGCGAGCAACGCACCTTCGAACGCAAACCTAAATGCAGCAGCAAGAGGCATGACACCGTGCAGTGTACCGGATCAGTTCGTTCCGCAGATGTGTCCAGACAGCAAAGGTGAGCGGTTCAAGTCGGTGTTGAAGTCGCGCCCTTTACTCATCAGGCACCGCCCATGATTGCAACAGTTGAGACCATTCGCAAGTCAACTGCAGCAGATTGGTCTGCCAGGTTTCAAGCATCTGCAGGGCCCTCGGTAGTCAGCTGCAGTGCCCTACCTGCTCTGCCTGTACATGAGCCTTCTGCTCACGTGTGGGGGTGGATCCACGCGCAGAAGTTCGCCTCCTTGCAATGCTTGGGGCACCGAGGAGTTTGAGGAGGTCGAAGCCGGTGAGGAGGTGGTAAAGATCGGTTTGCCCGCAGCTGAGTTTTTCCAACGCACAGTCAGTGGCTTCGGAACTGCAGAGCTGGCAGAGCTGGCAGAGCTGAGGTCCTTCAAGGCCCTACCCCCGGAGCCTCTGGTTGTTAGCAAGGCGAGGAGCTTCCCTTGGCAAAGTTGTGCCTTCAGCCGCTCTGTTACTTGTACGAGGTCGCCCCTGGGAGTTGGGCGGCCACGGTGGGATTCCAAGGTGGCACCTCGCCTGAACATGCGCGATGGAGTCGGAGACCAGTATATCCAGTTTCAGGAGTCATCTCTCGAGACGGCTGGAACTTGACTTCTTCTTTTGTCTGAGTTCAATGCCTGACTCTCGACGGTTGAGGAGGGTTCGTTGGACATACTTTGATTGCTTGCGGTTCACGGCATTTCGGATTTCCGGACCAGGAGTCCAGGCGGCCCCTCGAAGCACCAAGACAATTCGGAATCATGGCAACTTGAGCTGCTTCCGGGGGCTGGTCTCGGCCCGGAGCCGTTGATGCTTACCACAAAAAAAACACGTCGCCTGATTTGCGACCAGACGAGATCGCGACTGCTTAGTTCCTTCATCTGAGGAGAGGAGATTGCGGCCATCAATGGCATAGCAGTTGCTGACATGTCGAACGAGGATGCATTGGGAAGGGGTTCCTCGGCTTTCTCGTTGCAGCCTCGGGCGGAGTTCAAGAGTTTGCCTTGCCCAAGCCCGCGGTAACGAAGAAGCCAGGCCAAGCAAACCTGAGAACATAAAGTTTGAATAAAAAATGTGTGGAACCCAACCCAACTTCGCATCTAGCACGCAGAAAAAAGCTAGGCACAGCCAGTCTGTGCAGTCACTGTCGTTGCAAGCTCCTACATTGCTGTTTCACCCGTTCTGCTATCGCTATGTCCCTGATTAAATGCCGTGCAGATGAAGCAGTGTCTATAGAATTTCTAAACCTGAATTAATCCGAGCACCTTATAGCTCAGAGCCCAGCGGTGCATTTGCCGAGTTAACTGATCCTTTTAGGCCCTGTTCGGGGCACCTAGCGACGAGAAGTAGAGGCGAGGGTTGTCAGAGGCTCAAAGTCTCCGGTCGAGCACAGCCCCTTCAACCTTGGCTTGTCCATGCGTTTGAGTTGGGCGGCGACTTTGACTTTGGGGTCCATCCCTTGCGTGAGGACTTCAAGGCCCTATTGAGGGCGCGGCCCCTGACCTTGAGGACGGGGGGAAGACGGGGGGAAGTCTGCATCTGCCAAATGCTTCAAACTTAAGTCCAACTCGAGCTCCACAGGCTCGGAACTGCTTTCCGAGACGAGAGACCTTGGGACAGATCATGAGCTCCTGAAGCCGGGAATAGTTGACGGCAGGATCGTGAGCTCGACCGTCGGGTGCTCGAAATCGGGGTTCTGCGCGCAGACTTCCTTGCAGATTAATCTGCAGTCAAAGCTGATTGAACCTTGTTCCAGCTGCGCCCTCCGAGACGCAAGGTCGCTGTGGCCGAACCTCCTGCTGGGCAAACTGACAAGGCGGGCCTATAGGGTCTACTTGTAGGAGTAGTAGTGTTGAAAGTCGTTGAGTGAAATCCAGCCAAGTTTGAGATGTGGCGGAGCTTCGGCTTTGTTGCTACTTGCTTTCGGCTCTGAAGCAGAGCGGCTTCGGGCTGCTGGGACTTGAGGTCGAATGTCTCTCTAGGTTCCTGAGTAGCACCCTTTTGCTCTTTTTAGTGTATGGTACCCTTTTTAAGACTGAATAACAGGAACAAGGGTACCCTTATTAGCTCTGCAGCACAATGACAGCCGGAACAGGGTAGAATACTGGTGAGTGGTAGAACTGATTGTCGTAGTAGTTGTGGTGGTAGCAGTAGCAGTTGCAGTTGCTGCAGCGGCAACAGTGGCTGACAACATAGATTGCCGCAAAGAGCAGGGCAGATGCTCAGTGACTCAGTGCTGGCAGGATGCTCGAGACAAGCAGCAAGCGCAGGCGGCCACCAAGATCCAGGTAGCGTCTTCGAGGAACAGTTTGGAATCGATGCTGGGCCCAACTTCTTCTTGCCAGGCGATCCACCGTGGCAACCTTGCTCGGAAGGCACCATCTCCTTATCCAACTGGGAAGGGGGTTTGCTGGCGGCTGTCGATTGCAATGTCCCGAGTCGAGATGACGACTACGCGCACGCATGGCCGAGAAAAGTAGCAAAATGCAGCGTAGTCAATCTGTGCCAACACCATGAAGGGGTTCCTTTATTCATTTGTTCAGAGAGAATGTGTCAAGATCGCTGTAAACATGCGGCACGGGCGCGCGCGCGGTCTACCGTGGAGGCTTTGACCAAGTCTTGCTCGGAACAGTGTCGCATGGGTTTTGGCCCCGGCGTCTTCAGTACGACGTGTTTTTTTCTCGCCAAGTTTGTTCTCACCGCAGTTCGTGACCGTGTTGGCAGGAGGCCGAGGCCTCGTTCGGGCGTGCGATGAGTTATGGTCATGGTATTTTAGGTTGGCCTCGTTTCGGCAGGTTCTTTGCTTGTTCTTACACTCGAACCCGAGTACGACAGATACTTCGTGACATGGGATAGTATGTCGTCTTATGTCCAGTATAATTTTTGGACTGCAGACGGGTCCTTAAGCTTTCGATCAGCTTCCCTGAATCGCCAAGCCCAACCCTAAAACAAGGACAAAACCTTGAAACTCTACTCAGCTTTCGTTGTCCTGGAGGCTGGACACAGGGGTCGTACACTTTGCAAGCTGTGTCTTGCACTTGCCAGGAGGGCCAAGCCAAGCGGAAGAGGAAAGCCGCCAAGGTGCTTTGCTCTCATTACCCTTCCGGGACTGAAACCGGGGCCTCGACGGTTTAGGTATCTGCAGGTGGTGGAGTTTAGTAAGTCTTAGTAAGTTCGTATTTCTGGCTTCAAGAACCGTTCCAGGAAGCGAAGGAAGGGGAGGCAGCCACCAAGATCCAGGCGCCTTCTGGCTTGACGCAGCCCTCCGAGTCTCCCAAAGCCAAAGGTACAGGGTCTCATGCCGCTCGAACGCTTTGGACCACGCCCCGCCACCATGCCTGCGTGTGAAAGAGAGGCTATCCGTCGCGGCAACCTCGCCCGGAAGGCAGGAAGCGGCTTCCGTGACTAGCGCTCAGGGCGTCTGACAGCCGGGTCGTCAAAGCTGCGTTCGGAAGTGGGATGCTGATGCAGTACAATGCTTGCGAGTATGTGGGTGTTCATGACCAGTTGATATCAGCAGGACAGGCGAACCCATGATGCTGTCATGCTGCAGGTTGCGACAAGTTAAACCATGACCAGGTTCTCTGGGTAGAAAAGTTCCGCTTTCGCATCTAGACGTGAGACCTTACTCGCTCACGTGTAGTCACCACAAAACCGTCGCACTGCTATCAGGCGTGAAACGTAAAACAGCTTGGGTTGACCGCTTCGTTTGGTGCCCCTTGGATTTGTTGTGTGTCGATCATTTGCTTATGGAGCTTGCATGACAGGAAGCACAAAGCCAAAGAGAAGAGGAGGAGACAGCTGCCAAGATCAAGTCTCCTTTTGAATCCCTGCTTTGGGAAAAATCACACCGCCAGAACGCCAAGCCCTTTGCCTGACATACACCCATCATTGCGACCTTGAGTAGAACTTTTTCTCTCGTGGGCATTTCCAGATTGGATGGAGGGGGGAGGGTGTTCAGAGAGCTTCAAGGCATTCGGATGAGAGCGACTTGCCTGTCCTATCCTGTCACGACTTGTCCTTCGAGTGTGTGAACGTTTCGGTTTCCCAACATTACCAAGAACACGTCGGCCATCCAGTCTCTGTCAGCATCAGTCCTCGCCTAGGCCCTAGGCCTTGTGGCACCTGCCGATGTAAGGCCAGACAATGTATGCATCAAAGAAAGAAGGCACAACCAGACCGCACCGCACCTTGCAAATATGCAGCTTACCAGCAGGACCGCCGGGGCAAGGACAAGGAGAATGCGGCCAAGGCATTCCTCAGAACAACGGATGCAGAGGGCTCATTGTTGCTTGGTGTCGAGATTTCGAAGCCACAGAATTACTGGCTCCGCAAGCAGCCTCGTGAAAGACTCTGGCACTGTGCCAGGAAGCCCAGAGCAAGCAGGAGGAGGAAGCGGCCACGAAGATTCAGGCTCCCTTTGAGTTGAAATCCTGCAGCTCTCGGCGACTTGTTTACAGTCGTTAGGCCCGCCAAACTCCAACGCTTGAAGCGCTCTGCAGTGCCGATCCGTGCGAACAGGCAATACATCGGGGCAACCTCGCCCGAAAGGCCACTGCTTTCAGGGTTTGCAAGCTGGCTGGATGAGGGGTTCGGAGCTTCGGTAGGNCGAAAGGCCACTGCTTTCAGGGTTTGCAAGCTGGCTGGATGAGGGGTTCGGAGCTTCGGTAGGTTGGGCCAAGAAGCCCCGTCATGCGGTTGCGTCGTTTTGCAACGGGAAGGGGGGCGAGGTTCGCTCAACTGTGCAGATTTTTGACCTCAACCCCAACCTAGGCTTTCAATGCCCCAGCTGATTCGTCGAGGATCTCTTCCGATGCCAAAGTCGTAAGCGTAAGCCCGCGACAAAATTATCTGACATTACGTGTATTCTTGACCTGCAGCAGCATCACAACTTCGCCAAATCAAGATCAGCAGGACGGCCGTAGCAAGCAGCCGGAGAAAGCGGCGAAGGCCCCGTGTCGAGCAACGATGCAGCGGGTCCTTGTTGCTTGGTTTCGGGTTGCTTTATGCTTGAGCNGAAGGCCCCGTGTCGAGCAACGATGCAGCGGGTCCTTGTTGCTTGGTTTCGGGTTGCTTTATGCTTGAGCTTCAGCACTTGTGTTGTTTCGGTGGGAAGTAGGCTGTGTGAACAGCTTTTTGAAAGACTCTGGCACTGTGCCAGGAAGCCCAGAGCAAGCAGGAGGAGGACGCGGCCACGAAGATTCAGGCTCCCTTTGAGTTGAAATCCTGCAGCTCTAGGCGACTTGTTTACAGTCGTTAGGCCTGCCAAACTCCAACGCTTCAAGCGCTCTGCAGTGCCGATCCGTGCGAACAGGCAATACATCGGGGCAACCTCGCCCGAAAGGCCACTGCTTTCAGGGTTTGCAAGCTGGCTGGATGAGGGGTTCGGAGCTTCGGTAGGNTCTGCAGTGCCGATCCGTGCGAACAGGCAATACATCGGGGCAACCTCGCCCGAAAGGCCACTGCTTTCAGGGTTTGCAAGCTGGCTGGATGAGGGGTTCGGAGCTTCGGTAGGTTGGGCGTGGTTGGGACGAGCAACGATGTAAAGTTCCGCTCACGCCTTGTCATGTGGTTGCTTTGCAAAGGTCACGCCCAGATGTGAAATCCGCCTTCTCTGAACTTGAACATCAGTCATCAGACTATGCCCTCAACCCCCCGATAGGCTCTCGTGCCACAGCTAATTAGTCAAGGATCTCTTCCGATGCACAAAGTCGTAGGCACACGGCAACGGTCTGTGCATGTTGATGTCCANTATGCCCTCAACCCCCCGATAGGCTCTCGTGCCACAGCTAATTAGTCAAGGATCTCTTCCGATGCACAAAGTCGTAGGCACACGGCAACGGTCTGTGCATGTTGATGTCCAGCAGCAGCACAGCTTCGCCAAATCAAGATCAGCAGGACGGCCGCAGCAAGCAGCCGGAGAAAGCCGCGAAGGCACCATGCTGGGCAACAGATNCAACAGATGCACAGGGATCAGTGTTGCAAGCAGCCTCGTGAAAGACTCTGACAGTGTGCCAGGAAGCTCCGAGCAAACAGGAGGAGGAGGCAGCCACGAAGATTCAGGCTCTTTTTGCGTCGTTTTCCTGCAGCTCTAGACTCTGGATGGGCATTCGTTGTGAGAGGGAAACTGAAGTGATGGTTGAAGCCCTCCTAATTCAAAGTGGAGCTGTGAACGACATTCTGCTCAAGCAGGCCATCCACCGAGGCAACCTCGCCCGAAAGGCCACTTCGGCTGAATGAGGGCTTCGGGGCTTCGGGTGTTCGGACGAGGTTCGGACGAGAACGATGTAGACTTTTTTGANCTGATCTGGGCGCTTGTGCCCCCGGCTGTTTCGTCAAGGATCTCTTCAGCCCAAGCATACGACAAAGTCTGTGCAGTCTCAACGTCCAGGACGGCCGCAGCAAGCAGCCGGATCAAGCAGCAAAGGCCGCGTGCCGAGCAAGGGATGTAGAGGGCTCATTGTTGCCTTTTTTCGGATTGTTTGGTGCTTGTCCTCCGCCGGCATGAACCGCAAGCGAGCTTGTCCGGTAGCCTGACAACCTTGGTGGCTCGAGTAGAAAGGTGTTGGGCGTGGAAGACTTCTTGCCAATGTGCCAGGAAAGTCAGAGCAAGCAGGAGGAGGAAGCGGCCACGAAGATTCAGGCTCCCTTTGAGTTGAAATCCTGCAGCTCTAGGCGCTTTGTTTATCGTCCTTAGGCCCGCCAAACTCCAGCGCCTGAAGNACGAAGATTCAGGCTCCCTTTGAGTTGAAATCCTGCAGCTCTAGGCGCTTTGTTTATCGTCCTTAGGCCCGCCAAACTCCAGCGCCTGAAGCGCTGTTTATTCCAAAGCGAAGCTGCCAATGACGATCCTTGCGGACAGGCAATCCATCGGGGCAACCTCGCCCGAAAGGCCACTGCTTTGAGGGTTTGCAAGCTGGCTGGACGAGGGGTTCGGGGCTTCAGTTGTTCGGTCGTGGTTGNTGGTTGGGACGAGAAACGATGTAAAGTTCCGCTCACGCCTTGTCATGTGGTTGCTTTGCAAAGGTCACGCCCAGATGTGAAATCCGCCTTCTCTGAACTTGAACATCAGACATCAGACTATGCCCTCAACCCCCCGATAGGCTCTCGTGCCACAGCTAATTAGTCAAGGATCTCTTCCGATGCACAAAGTCGTAGGCACACGGCAACGGTCTGTGCATGTTGATGTCCANTATGCCCTCAACCCCCCGATAGGCTCTCGTGCCACAGCTAATTAGTCAAGGATCTCTTCCGATGCACAAAGTCGTAGGCACACGGCAACGGTCTGTGCATGTTGATGTCCAGCAGCAGCGCAGCTTCGCCACATCAAGATCAGCAGGACGGCCGCAGCAAGCAGCCGGAGAAAGCCGCGAAGGCACCATGCTGGGCAACAGATGCACAGGGATCAGTGTTGCAAGCAGCCTCGTGAAAGACTCTGACAGTG